>RJWT010006928.1:0-28353 GCA_004365215.1 Cuniculus paca | reverse complement strand
TATTTTGACTGTCAGATTCCATTTAGCTTGAGTAGGAGCAAAGAGTAACTAGCAAGAATTATTTTCCCTAGGCATTCTTACAGACATATATAAAGGGGATTTACAAATGAAACCTATGCTGTAGACAATATTTTAACATTTTGTAAGTGAAAACAATGCCATTATGTTTGTGAAAGGAGAACCAAAAGTTAGATATTCTCTGAGTAAAATGAGAAATAATTTATTTTCACTCTTTATTTTCTTTATTTTCATCCTAATACTTGTTCGTTTGTTTATTGGTTTTCATTATTTTCTCTCATTCATCAGGATTGGTTTGCCATGTGTTAATACTGAGAATATTTCTCAATAAAACAAAGCTACATTGCAACAGGTTTAACATATTTTGTGTCAGACTGAGTGGAAATTAAGTCTCTCTTCTTTGATTGTATTTGGTAAAGATTTTACTTGTAGATTAGTCTTGATTTTTTCCTCTGTGACTTACCTTTTGATTTTAAAAATAATTATTGTTTTCAAAGATGTGAAGATGATACTTAGGTATTCTGATTAAGTAGAAGTTTAAGAGAAAAGTGAATTTTATTTCAGTATGAAGAAACAAGGTACAGGCAATAGAGAAAAAAAATTGGTGAAAAAAGTAATTTTAAAAATTTTAGATCTCTAGAATTTTCTTTTAGGAAGATCTACTCAAAAGACAGTTGAGTCTGGAGCTGAATGATAAAGTTTGAAACAAATATGTTAATTGTCAGGATCTGTGCTCATGTGGGGAAAAAAAAATCACTGCAAAAATCATGTTGCATATACAGAAGAAAAAGAATAAAAGATGACAACTGCATGCTTAGAAAACTCCAGTGACCTCCTCTTTTCCATACCCAATACATTTGTTTCAGTTTTTACTTCTAGTCTCCTGGATTAAATATCTACTATTGCATTTTATCTCGATCTTCTTCAATTCACTGCCCATATGTCCTCCATATTTACAGATTTAAAACCGGTCATCTTTTCTATCACAAACCCAAATAAATCTTTATTTTTCCTGTGTTCATAGAAGGAAAGCTAATCTTCCTAATAGAGTTTTTATTCAAGATTTTTCACTTTGGCTAGAAGCTAGTTACAGATTCCAGGTAAAACACTTCTAGATCTCTAGTTAAAATGAATTTTTACCTTGCCCATATACAACACTTCTAGATCTCTAGTTAAAATGGATTTTTACTTTACCCATATACAACACAATGCCATATTCTCTTGTATCTCTTTTTTAATCTGAATCTCAAGACTATGCAAATATCTTATTATTGGGGTATAAATCACTCAGGACAGAAATGAATTCTAAGTCTTTAATATAGGCTTTGTGTATTGATAGATGCTCAGTACTTTGTTGGTTCAATTTATTGAAAATTATGCAACTTTGGATGTATATTACTTAATGCTTCGTATTTAATTAATTTCCAATTTCTAAAAAGTCCTCTCTGTCCAGAAAAATATCTTATCTACATTCCCTGTCTGTCTCATGACTTTATATCTTTCTGTTCATTATTGTATTTTAATCAAAGTTAGGTCTTCAACTCTATACTTTATATACTCCATTAGCTAGCTGCCTTTATAGATTTGATACACAGAAAGAAGCCAGAATATTTATTTTGTTTACTTGTGATTATGTACCACTTTACTGCAAGCAATTTGGCATTTATTTTCTTGTAATAGACTATTGCTCTTGATTTGCTGAGTAAGGGCTGTATGTTATGAGCCAAACCTGAAAAAGCACATCCTTCCCTGAACTCTGAGTCTATCAATAGCCTTCTGAGTACTGCTTCTGTAAAGCAAATTTATGAAGCATAGTTAGGACATTCAAATTAAGCAAACAGATTGATTTGGTACATGAGATATGCAGTTACTTATAGTTTATTTTTGTATTTATTTTGGATTTTGGCTTTTAAAAGGATGAGAGGATTTGACTGATCATGATTATTTTCTCCAGAATAATTTTTGCAACACATGTTTGCTCAGATAAAATATACTTCATCTTAATTTATTTATTTCGTAAGAACAGCAAGCCAAGGAAGGTCCTGAGAAATATGTATTATTATTATTATATTTTTATTCCAGCAGGCAGTAGAGAGTTTTAAGCTATTCCTTTTCTTATTTTTGATATCAGTTTTCTTACACCTGGCAGTATCTGAAAAATACTTATTGGTGATTCAAATTATAAAAATACAGTGAAAGATAAAAAGGAAATGAAGGGATAAAAGAAGGCTAGAAAAGGTCTTCTGATAGTTATTAAGATTATAACATCTAATTCTATTGTATCTATGTGTGTATTTACTGAAAACTGGAATATATAACTACTTGAATAAGAAATATGCCAGGAGAGAAAACATACAATGTTTGGTATCTCACCGCTTTTTCTATTCTTAAAAGTCTAGAATTTTATGTTTCTTATTTGATTGCCTTTCTTGACTTTTAAAAGACTTGCAAAATATGTTTGTTTTGATGTAGAAGTTTTATTAAGAGCAATTAATAGTTCTATACACACAATATTTCAAATTATTTAACCAGAAACCAGTTTTTATTTTGACTGTGTCATGCCAGAATTATGCTATCTTAAAGGAAACTAGAGTTTTTGTTAGCTATGTATTAATGTATGCTGGCATACAGTAGGTGCCCCATCACCTCCTTTGGTGAGCAGTATGGGGATAATGAATCAGAAATAATTATTTTCTGTTTTCTTGTGAAATTCTACCCATAAATCAGTTAATTTATGTGGAGATCAGCTAAGCCCTGCATGCCATTTGTACTTTTTAATCCTTCTTTTATTAACTATACTTATGAGAAAATTATACTACTATTTTCCTGCAAGCATCAAGTCTCAACTAATTTGTGTAGTCAAAAATATTTTCAAGTGGCCTTTTTGTCTGACTAGAGTATAATCCATACTGTGCATCTCAGTTTGATGGAATGGATCTCATTATTCATGTGTGTGCCCTTTAATCTGTTGGTAAGAGCAAGTTCTCAGTGATGCAGAGTCCTAACACTATTTGAGATTTGTTGTGCTCCTCAGTAGTTCTTGGCCTTTATTTATCTACCCATTAGTGCCAATGCATTTGTCATGACAGGAGAGATTTTTTTTTAATTACTAAACAGTTACTCATATTTTTGAAAGTTGAATTCCTTTTATGAATGAGGGGAAAAGAATTCATATTTTCTAAACTCTGGAATTCTAGAAATTGCTATGACAGTTAAGGATGTTTTCAACAATTACAAGGTGTTAAAAATAATTTGAGAAGCAAGATTATGCACATCAAATATTAATTTATATGCCTTCCTGCACACGTGGAAGCTGTAAGGCTAAAATTTCTTTCAATATTTGAAATGTTAATTTGACATAGATTTGATTACTCTATTTCTTCTTTTTGAGTTGTAATTTTATGAAAATCTCAAAATTCAAATAAACACTTAAATACCATTTATTATTTCAATGAAAACAACAGCGCAAAGATTTGAAAAATAATTAAATTATTAGTAGGGCAATAGAGACATACATAAGAAGTCAGAATACAATAGGTGAATATTCAATAAGAAGATATATCAAGTGGATTCTGCAGATATTCAGGAAGACAGTCCACAAAGGAACATGTTTAGTGAGTGCAAGTTCATTGTGAATGGAGAAATAAACCACATGGAAAAAAGGTAGAAGATGAGGTCAAAATGCAGCTGAGATCCAATCTTTGTAACCTTTAGAGCAATGTAAGGTTATGTGCTTTTAGTAAAACAAATAGAAAAATGTTAAGATGTTTCATGCAAGTACATGGCATACATTAATTTATATGTAATTACAGTCAATATAGACTGTGAACACTGCTAATGCTGGACTGTAGAATGACTAGGCTTAAAGATGCAGCAAGATAGTTGATAATACTTATTAGTAGCAATGATGAGCAATGGTTTGATTCTGCTTATGTTTAAAAGATGTCTTAATTCATTTGAAGTGAAATATGAAAGAAAGAGAAGTATATAAATATATTAAAGAATTTCAGCTCTACGAAATAAAACAGAGAAGTTGAGATCCATCATCCACACCCAGATGACTTCAGCAGCTGAGGGGAACCTCAGCTACTCATCTCCCGCTCCCAGAAGACCTTAGCAGGCCATGGGATCATCAGCTGCCCCTCCTCTGCATCCAGATGACCTCAGCAACTGAGGGGAGCCTTGACCACCCATCCCCCTCACCTGGACCACGTCAGAAGCCCTTGGGAGCATTAGCAGCCTTTTCACCAGCTGCAGTACTTCAGTGGACTGGTGGAAGCCTTGGAAACCCCTCCCTTCACCCAGAGGTCTTGGGGGGCCAGTGAGAGCATGATGAGTCTCCCTCCTCCCAAGTAGAGGACTTCAGTGGATGAGCAGGAGCTTCAGCAAACCCTTCCCTCACCAAGAGGACCTTGGTGAGCCAGTGAGAGTGCAGGTGAGTCCTCTGTACAGAGAACCCCAAGTGGGATGACGAGAATGCCAGTGAGGCTCCCACAACCGAGAGAAACCTGACTGGGCATGTGAGGCCCCCAGTGACACAGTAGGGTCCTGGTTGGGGCACACACTATATATAGGTGGGTCTGATGGCCTGGGAAAGCCTGAAGCCTCAGTAACAATATCAGCTAAAGTTTGGTTCACATCAATAATCCTAGGCTAGTCAGCCTAGGCACAATATAGGACTGACACAACTGACCCACTGGAGGAACTCAGGTGACTGGTTCTTGCCCTACACTAGAACTCAGCAATTGGGATAATGTCAGTGACACAGTAGAACCCAGCAATTGGGATAATGTCAGTCTTATGGTTAATACATTGTATCAACTTGAGAAGTTTAGAAGTTTAACTGAGAGACTCAGCAGGGAGCCAGGGTTCTTACTTTGTAAATATCCTCATCCTGTGCAAAGGAAGGCAAAGATATTTGGTGAGTGTTACACCCATCCTGAAGGGGGCAGGGGGTGGCCGGTGTACAATTTGAGAGTAGAGAAGAGGCTTGTGTTTTTTTCTTTTGTTCTGGCTGCTTCCTTGAAATGTTGCCCCAGTGCCATGCCTTGGACCAAGCTGATTATGGACTGAGATCTCCAGAAACTGTGAGCTAAATAAACCTTTTCTTGCTTCATTTTGGTGTCAGGTGTTTGTCTCAGCAACGAGAAAATAACCAAGACAGTCAGTGACACAGTAGAACCCTAAGACACACATGATGGAGAGTTGAGACTAGTAGGATTGGAAAGAATGAAAAATTAACCCAAGTTGAAAATGACAAAACTAAAAAGCAAAATGCAATCTCAATTGCCCAGCCCATCCGAACAAGTACAAGAGAAGTTGAAAGAGAGGACATTGGAAGTCACATGCCAGAAATTTCCATAAAGATAGCAAGTGAAATAAAGAAACAAATCCATGATGCTATAGAGGAAATCAGATTAGAAATAATCTCTTGGGTAGAGAAAGAGATGACAATCTTAATAAAGGAGTTGCTCAGCATAGCTAGACATGACATAGATTAAAAAAAGTACAGGAGCATGGAAAATGATGGAAATCTTGAATGAAAAATATAGGAAAGAAATATAATGCATGAAACAAGTTCAAATATCCAGGAAATTAAACATTACATTGAAAGCTGGCAAAACCACTTGAACAAAACTGCAGATAGACTTTCAGACCTTGAAGACAGGATCATAGCTAGCCATTAGGAAAGGAAAGAGCTCCTAAAAATAACAAGGGGCTATGAAGTAATAATTAAACAGCTTGAAGATAGTGCAAAGAAAAACAATATAAGACTGATAGGTGTCAATGACAATGCAGGAGTCAATGTAAATGACATTAAAAAAAAACTATTTGCAGGAGTAATAGCAGAGAATTTCCCAAGTATGGGAAAAGAATCTGATATACAGATAAGTGAAGAATATAGAACTGCAAACAGCCATAACCAAAATAAATCTAGACTCTACATATAATCAAGATCCCAGAAATTCAGCATAAAAACAGAATACTAAAAGCTGTTACAGAAAAGACACAACTCACCTATCAAGGAGCACTCATTAGAATCATGGCTGATTTCTCAAGTCAAGACAAGCTTGATACAAAGTATTTTAAGCCCTGAAAGAAAACAACTTTCTACCCAGATTGATGTGCTCTGCAAAATTTTCTTTCAAAATTAATGGAGAAATAAGATACTTCCATGACAAAGAATAACAGGAAATTCATCTCCACCAAGCCAGCACTAGAAAGAGTACTGAAGGACATACTAGATAGGGATAAAAATGACCACAATTCCCAGAACAAGAACAGAAAGAAACCACCAGGCAGGGCAAGCAAGTAAACAAGGGGGCTAAGCAGAGAACCATGACAAAGTTAAGTCAATACATATCAGTTATAATCATCAAAGTAAATGGCCTGAATTCATCAATTAAAAGAAATGGATTGGCAGAATGTATTAAGAAACAGGATCCAACAATATGCTGTATACAAGAAACACATCTAACTAAAAAAGAAAGTCATAGGCTGAAAGTAAAGAATGGAAAACAATATTCTAAAAGACAGGAACCCAGAAAAAAGCAGGGTTAGCTATCATATTTTCAGACAATGTGAACTTAAAACCAAAAATGATCAAAAGAGATAAAGAAGGTCACTGCATACTTGTTAGAGGAAAAGTTCAAGAGAAAGAGCTAAGGATCATAAATACATATGCACCAAATATAGGAGCACCCAACTATATAAGACAATTACTAAAAGGCATGAAAAATCAAATATGCAATAACACAGTTGTAACAAGATACCTTATTACACCCTTGTCACAAAGAGATAGAACACCTAGACAAAAAGTCAGCAAAGAAATAACAGAACTTATTCAAACCCATGAACAAATAGACTTACTGGATGTTAATAGAGTGTTTCACCCAACAACATCAGAATACACATTTTTCTCAGCTGCACATGGGAAATTCTATAAAAATAGATCATATATTAGCCCATGGAGCATGCTTAAGTAAATGCAAAGGGATTGAAATTGTCCCATGTATATTATCTGACCATAGTGCATTGAAATTGGAAATTGATGGCAAAAAAACCCCTGCAAAACCTACATAAACACATGGAAATTAAAATATACCCTCCTGAACAACCAGTGGATTACAGATGAAATTGAAGAAATTAAGCAATATCTACAACTCAATGAAAGTGCAGACACAAATACAGATCCTGTGGGACGCAATGAAAACGGTCCTAAGAGGGAAATATATAGCAATGAATTCTCACATCAGAAAAACAGAATGAGCACAAATAAACAACCTAAGGGTGCACCTCAAGCTTCTAGAAAAAGAAGAGCAAGTAAAGACCAAAGCTAATAGAAGGGAGGAGATTATAAATATCAGAGCAGAAATTAATACTATTGAGACTAAGAAAACATCACAAAGAAGGAATCAAAAAGTTGGTTCTTTGAAAGAATAAACAAAATTGATAAACCTCTAGCCAATTTTATTAACAAAAAGAAAGAAAAAATGCAAATTCATGCAATAAGAAATGAAAAGGATGAAATTACTATAGATTCTGTGGAAATTCAGAAGATCATAAACACTGTGTTGGTTACTTTTTTCTCGTTGCTGAGACAAACACCTGACACCCAAAATTAGGGAAGAAAAGGTTTATTTAGCTTACAGTTCTTGGTGGTTTCAGTCCATAATCAGCTGACTACAAGGCAGGCTGGCATGGCACTGGGGCAACACTTCAAGGCAACAGCCAAAGCAAAAGAGAGCAAACAAGCCTCTTCTCTACCCTTAAATTGTACACAGGCCACCCCCTCCCCAAAACTTTCAGAGTGGGTGTAACACTCACAAAATGTCCTTGCCCTCCTTTGCACAGGTAGAGGATATTTACAAAGTAAGAACCCTGGCTCCTTACTGAGTCTCTCAGTTAAACTTCTAAACTTCCCAAGTTGACACAATGTATCAACCATAACATCCACCCCTTGTCAACTTGGCAACCAGACATATTTCTTTAAATCAGATACCAAGACATGCTAATTCTTACCATTTTGCAACTTGAATATTATAACATAGCTTAACAATTTTTCAGAACCAGCAGTAAGTCTATCAACATTACATTACATTAGAAACATAACATTTTGTCCTTGGACACCCAAAGACTCATGCACATCCCTTTATGCAAAAGGCATTTAGTCCATCTGCAAGAGTTGCCCAAGTCCTAGCAGTTTCAGCATTGAAACAGCTTCAGCATTGCTGAAAAGTCCAAGTCCCAAGTTTCTGAAATGTAAGGCAAACTCTTAGCTTCAAGTCCCTGTACAAATGAAAACAAGATTAAACACTTCCAACAGGTAAGGGCAGAAGACAAACATTTTCATTCCAAAAGTTACAAACAGGAGGATACAAAGCATTGGGACAAAAGCAAGCCCAAAATCCAGCAGGGTAAATGTTAAATCCTATAGTTTCTTGTCCAGCCTCTGAAGCAATCTGGGGCAAATTGTGAGCTCCAAAGGGCTTGTGTGGTTCCACCCCTATGGCACTTCTAGTGGTCACCAATCCCACGGCATCTCTCTTGTGCTGGCTGTGCTCCCCCATTGCAGGTTTCCTTAGATGATCCACGTTCCTGGCTTTTCTAAATTTCTGGGGCCTCCACTGAACCTTTGGCTTCACACTCACAGCTTTACACACTGCCCTCTCAGGGGCACACTGTCTGGCCTCCCAGGCCCTCTGAAATTGGGGTGGAAGCCTTCTTAATCTCTGAGCTTGTGCATTCTGCATGCATCTAAAACCAGCACCATGTGGATGACACTGAGGTCTGCTGCCAGTTGGAGCAGTAGCCAGGCTTTCCTCTTTCTTGGTTGTAGGGGTCAAGCACATGGATCGCTGGGCACTCTGAATCTGATTGTGAGGAACAGATTTTCTATGTCGCCACCATTCAGGAACCTCTTGGGGCCTCTGCTGCCATTCTGGAACCTGGTGCTCTGAGGTTTTCTTCTCAAAGCAAAGTCTTTCACCTTTGCAGTTTGGAAGCTGCAAAGGTTCGAGATTTGCTGCTTTTGGCACTGCCTTCAGGTCATCTTTTCAATTTCCCTGTTCCTCAGCAATCGAGGTCTCAACTTTATCTTTATAGTCCATAGCTTTATTAGAGCATCCTTTCTGGTCAAACTCATGTTTCAAATAACCCTGCTGGGCTCTGTGTTCGTGGTGCACAATGTAAATCTGGCTACAAGCTCCCAACAATAGCCATGCCATGGCCTTAACATTCGACTGCCTTGATATTTCTTTTGCCAGATGAATCAGTCCACCATCCTTAATCTCAGTCTCAGGGAAAGTCTCTGGACATGAGAAAAATGCAGACAAACTTTCTGCCAAGCCATAACATACATCAACTGGAGTCCAGTACCCAATACAGTCCTTCTTCCCAGCAGAAACCTCTTGAGCCTGGTCTTTACTGGCAGGCTCTCTATCAGCCTCCCGGTAGCTCCTGAGCTCTGACCAGAATCTCCCCTACAGAACAGCCTACGCTGGTCCAGGGTTATTCTTTCAGGTGACAGCTCTGAACCTTTCCAAACTCTTCCCACAAGCCATTCCCAAAGGCTCTTGAACCACATGGTCAGGTTCAGTCACAGCAATGACCCCACTCCACTGGTACCAAATTCTGTTTTGGTTACTTTTTGTTGTTGCTGAGACAAACACCTGACATCCAAAATTAGAGAAAAAAAGGTTTATTTAGCTTACAGTTCTTGGTGGTTTCAGTCCATAATCAGCTGGCTCCAAAGCAGGGTGGCATGGCACTGGGGCAACACTTCAAGGCAGCAGCCAAAGCAAAAGAGTGCAAACAAGTCTCCTCTCTACCCTTAAATTGTACACAGGTCACCACCTCCCCAAAACTTTCAGGGTGGGTGTAACACTCACAAAATGTCCTTGCCCTCCTTTGCACAGGTAGAGGATATTTATAAAGTAAGAACCCTGGCTCCTTGCTGAGTCTCTCAGTTAAACTTCTAAACTTCTCAAGTTGACACAGTGTATCAACCATAACAAACACCTACTTTGAAAATCTTTACTTGCATAGACTGGAAAATACAGAGGAAATGGACAGATTCCTAGAAACATATGAATTATCAAAGGTGACTCAAGAAGACATAAAAATTTTGAATAACCCAATATCAGTTACTGAAATTGAAAATGTAATTAAAAACTTACCAACAACAACAAAAACAACAAAAAGCCCAGGTCCTGATGGATTCACAGTTGAATTCTACAAGAAATTTAGAGAAGTTTTAATGTTAATTTTCCTCTTTAATGAAATAGAAAATCTTTAATGAAATAGAAATGGAAGCAGTTCTCCTTAACCCATTCCCAAAGGCAAGTATTACTCTGACACAAAAATCAGAGAAAGATCCAACCAAAAAGCAGAACTATAGGCCAATATCCCTAATGAACATTGATGCAAAAAATCTCAATAAAATACTGGCAAACAGAATACAGCAAATCATCAGAAGACTATACACCATGATCAAGTGGAATTCATCCCAGAAATTCAGGGAGAGTTCAACATATGCTAATCAATAAATGTAATACATCACATCAACGGTCATAGATAGAAATCACATGATAATCTCAATAGATGCAGAAAAAGCTTTTGATAAAGTTCAACACTCATTCATGATAAAATTCCTACAGAAAATCAGAATCGATGGTGTCGACCTCAATCTGATAAAAGCCATTTAGACAAATCAACAGCCAACATCATACTAAATAGATGAAAACAGAAAGTTTTCACTCTAAAATCAGGAACAGGACAAATGCCCACTATTACCACTCCTATTCAGTACAGTTCTGGAAACCTTAGCCAGAGCAATTAGACAAGAAAAAAAAAAAGGAAAAAGCATAGGAAAGGAAGAGGTTAAATTATCATTATTTGCAGATGATATGATACTCTACATAGAAGACCCCAAAAACTCCATCAAAAGACTACTAGAGTTGAAAAGCAAATTTGGTAATGTAGCTGGATACAAAGTCAACACTCAAAAATCAGTAGTATGCAATATATTAACGTGTTAATATCCTAATATTTTTTTAGAAATTCTGTATCATTTCTATCTTTTTGTTTTGTTCTTAAAATAAAAATAAATAGAGTGAAGTTGCAATTTGTGCAAAAGACTTTGAGAACAAATTGTATCTGGTCAGTGAGGAGCTCAATTTTGAACATGTTAAGTTTAGTATGTGTATATGTACATGTACTTACACAAACATACACACATGACACGCACATACATATACATACACATATACATATACATCATATAACCTGGCATACAAATAGGTCAGGCCAGATTTTAGGAGTTTTTTATTTGGAAGTTGTCTGAGTAAAGCTGGTATTCAAAGCACTGAAGTAGATAAGATCACAGAAAAGTCAGGTTATAGGTGACATGGAGAGGGAGAGACAGACAGACAGACAGACAGAAATAGCAAGATAATCTGCAATGTTACAGTTTTCACTAATAGGGAAAAATTAATAATAAAACAAAGAATTAAAAAAAAATCCCAGGTAGAAGTGATGAATGATATCAGAAGAAATCAAGCATCGTCAAGGAAGTATTTAATTAAAAATGGATTAGACCACTGGGCAATATAATGATTACATAACAAGTAAGTTCCTGATAGAAAACAGGTTGCTAGAAATAGTAATATTTACATTCCATGAAAATTTAATAAAGTTATACATTCACACCTGTGAAATAATTCTGTTGCAAATATGACTGATGGAAACTGTTGGAATGATTTCAAAAGACAGTGGGAAGACAATCCAATAGAAGATAGTGAGTATAATAATATATTGTAGCCATAAAAAGAAAGAAAATGAAGTCAAGATACCATGTAAGGTAAAATATGCCAAACACAGATAAAAGAAGAAACTACAGCATGTTTTCTCTCATGTATTAAAAGAAAAAGAAAATAAACAAAGAGCACCTGAAAGTGAAATAGCCACTCTCAAGGACTCAGAAGTGGAGCAAGAGGTAGGAAAAAAATGTTAGAAGGGTAGATGGAGATGATCAGTACAAGATATATATATCTACATAAATATCACAGTGAACCCTATTAATTTGTGCAATGAATATGTGTTAACTATAATAAAAGAGATTTTAATCTGGAGAATGACCTATTTCAATTCATGGTAATTACTAGGAGGAAGTATTAGAACAAGATGAAGAAGTATAAATTCCTAATAATATTAGGTAAGCAAGGGAGGTTGGAATTTTCAGGAGAGGAGAGGAATGTATTAAGGCCACAGAGTTCATCTGTAACAGCAGAAGAGTGATCAGAATTACATGATGTCGTGGTTGCCTTACTCTCATTGCTGAGACAAAACACCCAACACCCAAAATTAAAGAAGGAAAGATTTATTTAACTCACAGTATGTGGAGGTTTCAGTCCTTAATCAGCTGGCTCCAAAGCAGGGTGGCGTGGTGAGGAGCAACAACTCAAGGCCGCAGAAGCAGAAAAAGCAACAAGAGCAAAAATGGAAAGCAAGTCTCCTTTCCTCCCCTATATTGTACCCAGGATACCCCCACTGGGGAGGGGGTGGGGTGTAGCACTCACGCCATCTCTACACCCTCCTCTTGCACATGGTGAGGTTGTTCGCAAAAAGAGGACCCTGGCTCCCGCCGAGTCACTTAAACTTCTAAATTTTGCAAGGTGACACAATGTACCAACCATAGCACATGGGGGTCATTTTTGCCAGATAGATTTATACAAGGTTGGGATTTTCCTCATCAGCTTTAATTTTACCACTTATGAAAAACAGTGAGTTTTTGTATTCCTATGTATTACATATGCTTACATATTCAATTTATTATATATTATATATGTTTACATGTTCAATTTGTTATGTATCTCTGGGAAGGCTTAAACTCATTTTAAAAAGAAGAAAAAAGTAAAAATATGCATTTCTTTTTCTTTCTTTTTTTTTTTTTGAGACAAGTTCTCACTATGCATTTCAGGCTGGGCTTGGGCTCAATTTGTAGCCCAGGCTGGTCTCGAATTTGTAACAATCCTCCTGCCTCTGCCTCCTGAGTGCTGGGATTACAGGAGCGCACCACCACACCTGACTAAAAACATACAATTCTTATATTGAAAATTTTTTTATTTTTTCAATAACTAAATTTACGTGTGTATTTTTATAAAATTACTTCATTAGTGAGTATTAAACTTACTTAAAACTTTTTAACTATACAATAATTGCATGTTATTTGCTTTATGTATCCTCAAACTTGTCATAATTGACCACAAGGTGCTTATCAAAAGCTATGGAAAATTACAATATGTTTGAATGTGAACATCATCATATATATGTTAAAAGTTGAAAAGAAGAAGAAAAAGCACCTTTTTCGGAAAATATTGGCCATCCCAAACATGGGAGAAAGTGTGGTGGATGTATATAAAAAGAAGCTAAAATAAATGTAATTCATTTATATTTGATCTATTTATCTGTCTAAAAATCTATTTATCTATCATTTTACTCAGACACCTGACCTCCAGAACATCATTCTTGCTCTTTCCTCTGAAAAAATAAAACTTACAAAGAAACTCAACCAAGGCAGCTTGTGCATGTGTATGAGTGAGACGGGACTGTGAGGAACTGAAATTGATCTTTTATTTTCCTCTCCCTTCTCTTATTTTTCTTTGCCATGCTGCAGAACAAAACGAGTCCCTAGCTAAGGAGAGGCAAGTGCTTTTCCACTGAATTTCAGCCCCAGGCTGATGTCCTCTGATAATATAATTTAGGTAGCAAATTTAGGAAATTGTGTTTAAATTTCTTTTTTTGGACGTACAAACAAAGATTACAAGGTTACGGTTAATTGCCGCTCACATTTATTTTACAATGCTCGTGATTTATAATAGAAACACTGCTTCATGTCAAGGACATAGAAAAATGCAAGTGTTTAAAAATTAAAGAAAGAAATCAGAGCCAGAAGACTGGAAGATTGTAGAAAGATTAATAATATCATTGGAAATCCAATTTGCCTTCAGGGAAAATCATATTTTCTGGGAGAAATATTAATATCAGAAATGTCTAAATGCATTATTTAGAGATTAAATTTTAAAGGATGGAGGAATAAGAAGAAAAACAAAGTCAAATAAATTAGAACTAATATTATAGAAAGGTGAGATTTTACTGATGCATGATTACCACTTAACTATATTTTGGTAATGGTAACATAACAAAGATTATTAGAAAGTCTATATTGTGAAAGTATTTGCGAAGATCATTAAATACATTCTGCTTAAATAGGCCAGATATTTTAAAAGTACTGTTATGCCAGAAAATGGAAAACTGTCAGGCTATAAAAGAGTTTGTATGGAAAAGACCACAGAAGGGTTTGTTTCAAAATGTAATATTAATTAATATGACCTTTACATAGTTACTCCTTTTAAAATACAGACATACTTTTAGGACAATTTAAACAGATAAAGATGAAATCTGTCTCTATACTTCTTAAAATCAAGAACTGAAGTTTTATGTTATACTTTTCTTTATCCCTTAGCTTCTATAAATAAAAAGCATTAATTTTTATTTATTTATTTATTTATTGGTACCAGGGATCAAACTCATGACCTCACACTTGCCAGGCAGACACCTGTGCTGCTGAGTTAAATCCCTGGCCCACAGAAAGCATTTATTGACTGAAATATCAGGTATCTGTTTATCACATTAGCCTCTTGAGACTTGTTTTCAATTCTTATGTTGGATATAATGATGAACTACATGTCAACAGCTTCTGCTAGTATGGAGGAAATGAAGGAAGAAAACATTTTCATTAAAGATAACAATTTCATGATGACATAGGTGTAGGAATTAAGAGGAGTCAATGGGAAGTGACTTTCAAGATTGTCCTGCTGCTTGGAAGAACATGACTGTCACTAACTTACTTTGTGAATGAAAATTATTTTATGCTTTTTGTACATTAGATGGTTGGTAATTAATTTTCATGTTTATAATCATCAGTAAGAAAGTGTGGGAAAATTCACACTAACTCTAACCAAAATGTGGAGAGAAATAAAGGGCAAAGTCTATAGAAGAGCTTGCTCAGAATACCAGGACATATTTCAAACTCCTCATTTAAGATTTCAATCTTTTCATTAAAAAATTGGGAAGTCACCTACTGACAATCTACAAGAACACTGTGGAAGTAGGAAGGAATAAAAGATGGTGACCAATTGCTTCTATGACAGATACTAAGCCTAGTTGTAAACAGTAGGTATGAAAGACCACTATCAGTGTAGGGAAAGAATGGACCCTTAGTCGGGTTAAGATAAAGACCTGGGCCCTTTTCACAGGGGAGAAAAAGCAGCCTCTGAGTGGCTACAAGCAGCAAGGAGCTTTAAAGCAGTTTTTTTGGTTTGAAGCTGACAGGTTGTGATTTGACACCTGTCTCTGTGAAGGCAACACTGCCCTCCTAGTGCAGGTTGTCAAGTCTGCCTAAATTCCCCTGTCAGGCCACAAGATCAAACCTCTAGCAATTAGCCCAATATTCACTCAATCAAGTGTCGACCTTCAAAGGGGTGGAGACAGGACTCCTACCCCATAAAACAGGGCCGCTGCCCCAGATTCCTGGGTGAGCCAACTCTGGCGGTCCCCACTCCTCCAGAATGGCTTTGTACTGATTGCAATATCTATAGTCAAGTACTTTTGCTCTGCCCTGTCTTCTCTGATTCCTCTTCCACTTTCTAAGTCAGGGAGAGAGATCAACCCCAGATCCATCTGATGTAACCTCGGCAACACAATATTGTCAAATCTAATATTGTTAGCCTGCATTCTGCTCATTATTTCATTTCTTCCACACTACCAATAGTTACTACTCTTTGCCCCATTTTGTAGAAGAGTGAACTAGAAATTAGACTGATTCCGAAGTTGCCAAAGGTCGCACAAAAAGCAAAGTTGACGGTATTAATTGGAACCTTGGCTAAATTTGTGCTTTTACTTTTTACTTGCTGTCATGGTTTATATCTCGGGGTCCCTCAAAGCGCCATGTGCTCATAAGTAGCATTTCGGGAGGTGACTGACCATGAGTGTGTGATATCCAGCACTGGATTAGTCCACTGATGGGTTTCTAGCTGGGTGTGATGTTTAGAGGTGAAGCCAGGTGAGTTTCGTTAGGCATAGCCTGGAATGGTTTCTATTCCTCCTTCTCACTTGACTCCTTGCTGCTTCCTGCCTGCCATGCCATGAGCATTTCTCCTCTATCATGCCACCCTGCCATGCCAGTTTGCTCCCTAAACTGTGAATGTTGAGTTTTTCTTGTTACAAAGAAACAAAAACAATTTAACAAGTCTCTGTCTGTCTCTCTTTCTGCCTGTCTGTCTCTCTCTCTCTTTCATTCTGCATGAAACATTCAATTGACTAAAGAATACCTCATACATATTTTGTGCTTTTAAGACATCTGGACTAAGAAGTGAAAACCTAGGAAGCATTACCTTAATATTTAGCTTCAAGCAGAGAAAAGTCTATACTCAACAACGCAATATAATGCTACCATTTTGTCAGAGATGAAAGTGATTTCGAAAGCCTCTAAAGGCTTCTCAAAAGTTTTGTTTCATTTTTGGCTCTGATCTCAACCTATGAACTCAGAAAGATGCTTCCTTTAGATGATAAAATTGGTTGACCCGTATTTACTCTTGCTTTTTGCAGAAGGATATATGTTACTGGAGGGGTAGAAGTGTTGAGTGTAGGTTGTAGGGACAGACTGTATGCTCCCTTTTTTAGGCTTAAGGAACTTTCTTAACATTCTTCTGCCTTAGTTTCCTAATCTTTGTGATGGAGTTATAAAAATAATACCTCAAATCTAGGTTGTTAAGAGAATTATATGAGTTGATATTTGTTCAATTCATAGGGTCTCATATGTACTAAACTTTATGCCTTATGATCAAGTTAATAATTGCTTATAAACATGTTGCATGTTACCAAAAATTAGAAAACGACACTACATTAAAGATCCTGACTATCATTTCCTAGTGTCACAAAATCCTGGCCAAATACTATCCCAGCCATGTGGGATCTTACATGAACTAAGATTTCTATAATTACTCTATAATAAAGTACTGCTTGCCTTCTGCTAGCTGATCTGCATCCTGTAGTGAGTGACAGACAGGAGCCACACATTCTGTGGGATAACTCTCCCCATGAGCCAAGTTTCCAGGGAAGAGAGATTGCCCATATTGAGATGTATGGAAGAGCCCTGAACTTGAAAGATAAGGCCTTTGTCATTCTCAAGATCTGAGCCACAGTGGCAAATGCTCATTGAAAAGCAAGTCCCATTCTCTGATGGCATGCCAATTTTATGGCAGTAGAACGTTAGGCTGCTAATGAAAGGGTTGATCAAATACCGGAATCAATATTCATGTTGCATTCAATGCAGTTTCTTGCAGAACTAAGGCAGTTATTTACCTTTCTTATTGGACATCACTTAAAAAACTCAGAATAATATTTGTTGAATTGAATTAAACATATGTAAGTCTGTAAGCATAGCATCATGTATACCTTCAGAAACAATGTATCTGATACTGTTTCAAATATGAACATCTGAGAAAATCACAGGAAAGGAAGAACTTCTCCATAAAGATAGGAAATATTTTTACATCCTCGGTCATTTTGGCTATACCTAAAGTCTTGCAGTTTATTTTCTGATATGACATATGAAGATGAGTCAAACACACAAGAGGAGACTGTAGAATTTATTGGAGAGTGGTGGTACAGCCCACAGCTTTCTCAGTGCCTGTTTTGAAAGATTTTGCTGCAAACACGGCCATGAGTGAAAAAGTGATGTGCAGAGACCTCTAGAGACTGCAAAGCTTAACTACACGTGATGCTATGCCGATCTGCTTCAGTGCTGTAGTGTAATTGAATTACTCGGGGAGCTATAACACAGCTGTAAAGAGAACAAGGTACTATTCTATTCCTAGTGATGTGGTTAAAATCAGTGTTCTCAAAAGCCTTATGCTTTTGGCTATTTCTCCCTTAATGAGTTAATTAAGGTAAAATATGCTTTACATTTGCTCTACTGCAAAAACAATGATTAAACAACAGATGTTCATACCAAAAATATAAATTATCAATGTGTGCAGAATATTTACTTTTAACGAAAAACATACTAAACACTTACCTGCTGCCATGGCATAGGAAAACTTTATTTACCTTACCGTTGGTTAAAAAAAATAAGCAGGTGTTATTCACAATTATTTTCCTTTTTAAATCTATTGAACACCTCCTTTTGAAATCTTTGTGACTAGCAGCCTTACTAAAAGGTCCATTAATAATTTTATATGAATGTATTAAAATGAAAATACCCTGTTCACAATATTGTAAACAGATTTTGCAATCACCTTTGTCTTCATTTTACTGTTTTTATGTTCTGTGCACTAAATTATGACTGTTGATTCTTTCTTGCTCTAGAGAAATAGATCATGCAGACAAGTATGGCTTTTCTCGTTCACTCTGGTAGACTTTTATGGATGAGTTGCTAGTCATTGGTATGTTAGTCAAAGTTCCTCCTCAAACCAGAATCATTGGATGTGTGTACCAACGTTATTGGATATGTGTGTTTATATGTGCATGCATGTGCATGCGTGTGTGTGTGTGTGCGTGTGTGTGTGCATGTGTGTACCACAAGAGGACTAATGTGTAGGGAGGGAATGAAGATGGGACAGAGAGATTTTGATTCAAATTCAGAGGATTCAGGACAGGTTGGTTGAAAGTCTGGAGATGGAATAAAGTGTTGTTGCAGTCTGGAATTCAAAGGTTCTCTAGCCGGAGCTCCTTTCCAAACCCTTCAACGGATTGCATGAAGGCCGGACACTCCAAGGTGGGTAATCTGCCTTAGTGATGCTGACTTAAAAGACAATCTTCCCAGTAAATCTAAACTGGTGGTTGACATAAACTAGATACCATTGGAGAGCCAAGACTACACATAAAATATGGACCATCATAATGAATAATTCTAAAATAACTCCATACAATTCAACTGCTCCAAGTGAGTCAAAAACAAATCAAGCAAAATCTGAAAACAAGTGTGCACACAAAGCACAAGTATACACACAAATACTATAATTATATAATTGCAGTAGTAACTTTTTTCGTTATTTTGCTACCAAAACGTAGTAAAATCTTTCTTTCAATTAAAAGCATTGTCAAGTGCCTCTCAGTTAAAATTCATGGCTATGTGAGGTCCAGGCTCCCACAGTTAATGACTTTATGTTATCATTGATTTCATGTTTAAAAAACAGAATTTAGAATTCTGTATTTCTATAATTCACTCGTGAGTGCTAGTTATTGACTTCAGATAGATACTTTCCCATTGAATCAAAGATTTTTAATGGAAATGTTGATTGAGGTGTATTTTCATTGTATTTCAAATAAAAACAGAAAAATACTGAACGCCAAAAGGGAAAGTTAATAAAGAAAATAATTTTTTAACTCTAGCAACCTAATTAGCATTTGGTACAAAATTGACATTGAAGATTATGACCCCTTAATTTTAAATTAGGTTTTAAAAATTATCAATCACATAAAAGTACTTGAAATAGATCAGCGGTGCTATCTCTACCACAACTTTATATGTAAATAAACATTTAGTACAGACTCTTTCCTGACTGCCCTTTCAAGGCTGCCCGCAGTATTTTTAAATAGCAGTATAGCACATTTCTGAGCATACCTTAACAACCATTTTCTTTTGGAGAGGCAGTGCCAGTCTCTTCACATAAAATGAGCAGAATAGGACCATGCACTCATTTGGCTAATTAGGAAAAACTTGCTCACACACATGAAATAGTTTGTACAAGCTCATGTTGCAGCCTCCTTTTACTAGTTTTTAAAAAAAAGTTGTATAGTCACTTGAGATACACTAAGTATGAATCAAATTACTGTAGGAAAAAAAACCTACAATGTTTAAGAAACATTTGAGATAATTTTATTTTCTTCAGCTTTTATTAATGTATGATTGACAAACAAAAATTGTATATGCTCTAGGTGCATAATTTGACATAGGGATTGTCACAGATAATAGACACTTTTGTTACCAGTTAATCAACATTTCTGTGTCTGTGTATGTGTGTGTGTGCATAGTGAAGACACGTATCTTTGTTCTCAGCAAAAGTCAGTGTCATTAACTATAGCCACTATGGTGTACATTAAGAATTTGCACATTTTTAACCAACATCTCTCCATTTTCACTGATTTCTTTCATTTTTCATGACTGCATAGCATTCTAATATACTCAATTTAATATTATACATACACTTACATATACATGTGTATGTACATACACACGTGTATATAAACATACACATTTTTTATCTATTAATCTATCTACATACCTAGTCCTTAAAGTGATCTAAGGAAATATCAATTTAAACTCTCATTTTTATATTACAAATAGTAATAGAATCTATGAAAGTATTTGATACAACTAATTTAATACTGCCAGTAAAATGCATAGTAGGATTGTTATCTGAATTTTGCTTTGTTTTAAAGGTAGGTGGGTTACTGTTTAGTGGAAGACTGAATTCTTTTCATGATATGTAATTATCAGGTGAGTTTCTTTTCCTTCTGAAATCAAAGGTACTAAAAACTGAATGAAAGATACTGAAATACAAAGTGAGCAGAAGTGCGGCATTGGATGAGTCAGATAAATTCCAAATGCACAGAACACGGAGTGAGAAACCATAGTAACAATGACAACAACAGCAACGTAGACAGAGATGAGCACTGTAGTGATAACAGGGGCGACAACAGTACCAGGACACAGAAATTTGCCAAAGTGGAAAGAGTATATAAAAAGTAGATCAACTATCAAAAATCAGAACAAAAATAATGACAATTGCAAACAGCTTTCTCTCAAGTGAAAAAAACAAGTGACTGCCAATCAGAAAAATGAGTCATCAGTAGGGAATGAAACACGTTTGTTGCCCACTGAAGATGAGCATAGAGTGTTAGAGGGAGACCATCTGGATATAGATTTAGGTAAAACATAAGTGACTGATCAACAGACTCATTTCTGAAATGAGATTAGTGACAGAATGGAAGAGATGCAGTAACAACAGCCTTCTAAGGACTGAGGGCAAAATATGTATTTGCCTGTTTTCAAGCTTGGTGCGATTAAAATATAAACTTTTCTTCCTTCACCCTTCCCTTTTCACAGAAGATTCTGAAACATCTTATTTACATGAGTAGCTTGGGTTTGATTTTTGTATGTCCTATCAAGGTAAAACAATCAATACAGTTATTTTGAGATGTTATCTGATTTTTAGACATTTATGCACACACTCTGGAGAAGCCTATAACCAAGAGTCTTACATATTCATATTTTTAGGAAACTCTCATGCTGCTCAAGAAGCCAAAATATTGAAGGGCTCTGACAAGCTAAAGCATTCTCATGTGTCTACATCGATTAGCTTTCCCTGTTCTTAAATTTCATAGACATGGAATCATAAAACATACCCACTTTTGTGTATGGTCTTTCACTCAATGCTTTTTGGAGATTCTTCAACTTTCTTTGCACTGTTATGCAAAATTATTTTGTTTTTTAAAAAATGTCTATCATCCATTCTGTGTCTAGAAATGTGGGTAGTCTGCAGCTTGGAGTTATGTGGAAGCTGTTTGAGTATTTCTGTACATAGCATTACATTTAATTTTCTTAGGTATATGCCAAATAATGGAATCTTCAAATGTTGGAGTAGACATATATTAAGTTTTATTAAAGGACTGGAAATCCTTTATGTCACAGCTATAATTTATGTTTTTGGCATCGTTAACTTCATACTTGTATTTGTCTTACTTGTACCTTCTCTGTATTCTCTTTATTGACACGTGGCTTATATTTAGCTTTTATTCAGTTATCCAGTGATTGGAAAGGCGTATGCCACTTTAATTTTTGGCGTTGGTTAACATAAAGTTGAAGCTGGCACCTGTGCTTCTGAGTGCCTGGCAGACAGCATGTGAGGAGCCCAACGTCACAACCCAAAGAGCATGAACAGTATATCTCTTATGCATTCTAATTTACACTTGATCCTAAGAAACGCATTACAGGAAATGAGTGCTCCAGTAGTTCTTCCATAGTAACATAAGGCAACGAGCAGTTTAGACACACAAAAACATTTACATGTTTGGATCCCAATTTAGTAATTTTAGAATTGTTCTGTTTACTATTTTTATATGACTAACATTAGACTAATTCAAACATGGACTGATGTTGAAAGGAGTTGGGCTCGGTTTGTGAGCAACTATGCAGAATCCCTTTTGTAGATCAAAATAATTTTACTGAAATCAAACATAGTTTATGTAACAACACACTTAGAAAATACTGTGTATGTTTTGCCAGCAAACAAGCCATTCCAAACCCCCAAATTTGATGTTTCCACTAACCTTTTCATCAAAATCTGTTTCAAAGAAAATGTGAGAAGATTAGTAAATGACTAGTTTAAACTTTCTATTTTAGTGTAATCAAATAGTTCACATTTCTGGATTGCAGTTTTTTAATCGACTAGTATTATTTTCTTACTCAGCCCAGCTGTTTTTGACAGACGGAATAGTGCAATTTGAAGAGTGGCAAGGGAAGTTTATAATCTAACTACAGAGATGGGAAATTACCTCCAGTGCCAAATACCAAGGGAATTTGCAAGATAAGCGTAAAATGAAATGGTGTAATTTACAGCAATGGTATAAACAACTGGACATGGGGGAGCGCCTGACTTTTGCTTTGCCTGCATCAAATAGTACACTCTTGTTAATTTTTGTGTTACCAAATTGGAAGTGCAGAATCAAAATACCCTTTTGTTTATCACCAAATAGTTTGTTTACCTGTTCCATAACTCCAGTTATTATTACTTTTGTTTCACTCCTTATACTGAATACTCTGATAATTATTCGAAATGCTGTAATCTGTCATTAATTAGAAAAACCATAAATATAGATGATGTAAAACTATTCAAAGTTCTTATTTCTTTTTTACTGTTTTGTTAAAGTTGTTAATTATGTAGTTCTTCACTTTAGTTCAACTAATTTGATGTATAAATTACATACAAGTGTAGGACTTTCTCCAATTATCAAGTTAATCTAAGTGTTACTACCATATATTCTATTTGCATGCAACACCACATTGAAATTCTAGAAAGGACTAAAATTATAAATAAGGACAGTTAGTGCCTTGAAGTATAATAGCACTTTAAACAATTGAATTGTTCTTGATTTCAGATACAAATGGAAGTTTAAGTCATAGTTAAGATTTTTAAAATGCTAATTGACCAATGAAACTTCCCAGATCTATTATTGATATGTTCTTGATAGAATACAACAGATTTATGGGCAGAAGAGGGATGCATAACACAAGGTCAGAGACAAGAGATGAATAGAGGTCTTCTCACCTACTGCACTTCTCAGAGAGTGGTAGGTGATGCTGAAACAGTATACAGAATTAAGCTTCATTTTGATGATGCCACTGTTCTTTTATATTCATCCTGAATCATCTTTCAGACAATATAGAGTAGTAATAAATGTGTTTCCATGGAAAATAAAGTTTATAAACTTGAACTCTCCTGATTCTCGAGTCCAATACAACGTTGGTAAGTGTATTTCCTCCATGTGCTTGAAAAGCAGAATCATTTTCAAGATACTCATAGCAGTGTTACCCCTCTGATTTGTAAGTGTCCTAGAAAACTTATCCTATTACCTAACTCTTTAATTGTTATTTTAATTCCTCTTTCATTTCCATTCAATAAGTTCTGACCATAGTTTTAAAAGTGCAGTGAGCATCAGGGTCACCCCCTAATGCCTGGTAGAAAGAAGATTGCTGACTTTTCTTTCATAGCTTCTCATTCAGCAAGTCCGGGGTGAATCCTCAGAAATGGCACTTCCAAGTTCCCAAGTGATCCTCAAGTCACTGGTCTGGTAATCATACTCAAAGAGCACTAGATCGAAGAAATATAGCCATTTTTAAAAACAGTGATGGTGAACCTTTTAGAACTTTCAGTGATAACAAGCGTCCGCTGCACTATGCATGCCATTGGTTTGCCACCAGAGTTACACAACGTATACTGACAATCCCAGATATGCAATGATTTGGCTTCATCAGACTGCTGAAGTCTGTACATATTCAGTAAAACTGTACTCTGAATTTTTATTGTTCCTTAGCCTAATGAGATCTGGTCTGATACCCTGTATCTGACAGCATGTTATGGTTGATACATTGGGTCAACTTGAGCAGTTTAAAAGTTTAACTGAGAGACTCAGCAGGGAGCCAGGGTTCTTATTTTGTAAATATCCTCATCCTGTGCAAAGGAGGGCAAGGACACTTTGTGAGTATTACACCCATCCTGAGTGGGGAGGGGGCTGGTGTACAATTTAAAGGTAGAAAAAGGCTTGCACTTCCCTCTGGCTGCTGCCTTGAAGTGTTGCCCCAGTGCCATGCCACCCTGCCTTGGAGCCAATTGGTTATGGACTGAAATCTCCAGAAACTGTAAGCTAAATAAACCTTTTCTTGCTTCACTTTGGGTGTCAGATGTTTTGTTCTAGCAATGAGAGAAAAGTAACCAGGACACAGTAGCTTCCCATTAGTCATGGAATCAGGAAAGAGAACAGTCACTATTCTACAATATTGTCAGCAATTTTTTTTGGATATTGTATTCTTTTGCTTTTCCTTCCCTTCATGTCTACAAAATGCTCAGCTATGTGTGGATATGAGATATTGAACACTTTATTATATTATAGACTTGGATGATTTTGCTGCACTGCAGGTTAAGTTTTCTGAGGACATTTCATGGTGGCTTGGCTAAGCTATGATATTCAGTAGGCTCAGAGTATTAAATGTATTTTTTACTTAAGTTCAGTTTAATGTAACTCCATTGTAAGTCAGAGAGCATCTGTTTTAAAACTCTGTCAATAGAATTTTAGAATAATCTGTTTATAACTCTACAAAGGAACACAAGGCACATGTTTTAATTTTATTTATTCAAAAATACAATTGACTTTGTTAGAATACTTACACTGATCTCTTTTAAAATGAGCAATAGGGTGTAGAAATGTAAAAGGATTGATTATACAATTGTCCTGTGGTGTCTGTGCAGGATTGGTTTGTGTAACCCCTGAGAATGTCAAGGGCTGTAGATGCTCAATTGCTTTTTACAAAATGGCACAGTACTTGCATATAAATTATGCAATCCTCTCATATACTTTAAGTCATAGTACTACACAATACAATGTAAATAATATTAATGATTATTACCATACTGTTAAAAGCCAAATGATTATTACCATATTGATTTAGACCCAATTGATTGATTATGTCAACTCGAGTAAGAATTACCCAATTAAATTTGCTCAGCACAATTCTGATTGTGGAAGACCAACCCTAGTAAGGATTTTCACCAGAATGGTATAAAAGGAAAACAAAAAAAGGAAGAATTGCTTGTATTTCTTTGGAGGAGTTCTAACCTTCACCTTCACCATGGATATCATCTCCTAGTTTCCAGAACACTCTCCAGCCTTCCATCACAGATCCTTTGGCCTCCTGATAGAGACTTGCATGAGACACTGCAGTGAATTCCAGGCATTTGACTAGATCCTTTGGAACCCCAGTGTGCACCCAGAACTTTTGCACTCTTCCACGTCTGACTGTATGGCTGCCATTTAAGCCAATCTTGGAAAGTCTTTTTTATTTGTACATTTTGTAATAAATCTATTTCTCTAGTAAATAGTTTAGGCAGTGCACCTGGTAGTACATTTTGCCTGGAAGGAAAAACGGACAGATGTGTCATTATATACTGACTGCTTCATGGGCTGTAAATCTTGATAAAAGTTACCAATTTTTCTCTTTTCAAAGAACTTTTAGTTTCATTGATTTTTTTGTATTGTTTCATATCTACCCTTTATTTTATCTCCTTTCTAATCATTTAGTTTACAATTAATTTGTCCAGGCTTGCATTTAATTTGTCCTTTTCTAGTTTCCTAAGGTGTTAAGACAAGTTGTTGATTCAAGACTTTTGTCATATAAGTTAGTACTATTTTGCTGTGGTCCATAAATCTTAGTATATTAGATGTTCATTTCTATTTTTTTAAAACATCTTTTAAAGTATCTTTTTTTGTGTTTACTTTTTATTGAATTTGTTAATGTTACATAGTTCTTGCACTGCCAAACCATGCCTGAGAATTCAAAGAAAGAAATGGCAAAATGGACTGCCTCATCTACCCATCATACAGTATATTAAAACTTGATTTGTGTGCATTTTTGTAACTTCACAATCTTTCAAAATTCCCTTATGATTATTATTTTGTTCCTTTGGCTAAAAGTGACAGTCTAATTTGAATTTATACTGGTTTAAATTCACTAAGAACCTGGCTCCACTGTAATTTAATCCCCCCTCAACATAGTAATTACAAAGTTATATCTATTCATAGGAAAATATAAATTAATTTTAATGAATTCAGTTTTAAAAATTAGGTAATGGCAAAGAACTATTGTTATAATAATACTAACTTTAATAATTACCTATATATTTACATTTACTGAGAGTTTTACTTCTTCGTTGGTCTTCAAGTTACTGTCTCATATCTTTCACTTTATTTTTCAGATCTTTTACAGTTGCTTGTAGGATAGGAACAAAGGTAATGAACACCCTTGTATCTTGTTTATCTAGGAATATTTTAACTTACCCTTTACTTTTGAAGAACAGTTTGAAAAATTATAAGATACTCATGTATTGCTTGAATTCCTTTTATGTCAGTAGCTATAATTTTAAGCTCTAGAACTTCTGATTGTTTTCTCTTTGGACTTTCTCTCTCTCTTTATTGATATTTATTTCACTCATACGTTATTTCCTGGAGCTTCTCTGTGTCTTTCTTTGGTCTTTGTGCATCCGTAAGGGGGCTGGTTTTATCTTTGTTTCATAGAATCTCCATCAGGCTTTTTCAGTAAAAGCTTTTGTTGGTGCACTTTTCCTTCAAATAGGTAATACTTTTTACAATCAGTGATTTTTTCTAATATTCACTTGAATGTTAAAATAAAAACATTAAGTTTGAAAATTAGATTCTATGCCTTCTGCAGAGTTTGCTATTTTTATTATTTTTTTTATTTTGAAGAGAATAAGACAAACACTGCATTGGTTACTTTTTCTTCCTTGCTAAGACAAACACCTGACACCAAAATGAATCAAGGAAAGGTTTATTTAGCTCACAGTTTCTGGAGATCTCAGTCCATAATCAGCTGGCTCCAATGCAGACTGGCATGGCACTGGGGCAGCACTTCAAGGAAGCAGCCAGAGCAAAAGGGAAAAGTGTAAGCCTCTTCTCTACCCTTATATTGTATACAGGCCACCCCCTCTTCATGTGGGTGTAACATTCACAAAATATCCTTGCCTTCCTTTGCACAGGATGAAGATATTTACAAAGTAAGAACCCTGGCTCCCTGCTGAGTCTCTCAGTTAAACTTCTAAACTTCTCAAGTTGACACAATGTATTAACCATAAGAAACACAAAATAAAACAGAATATTCAACCAAAACAAAACAAAGAATGTGATACAAGACTTCAAAACAAAATAAAAATAAACTAACAATGGTTACCATTTTGCCCCTTGCTATCTTCAAAATAACTTCTGATACCATCAGGCATAATAAAATCAAACACAACAGAACAGAATAAAACCAACCAAAACAAAACAATGCAGGCAATACAGGACTTCAAAACAAGGCAGTTGGAATACCACAGTGGCAACCATAATGCATCTTGTTATCTTTGAAGAAGCTGTTTATATCATCAGACATAATAAAAACAAACAAAACAAAATAGAATAGTCAATCAAAACAAAACAATGAACATAATACAAGACTTCAAAACAAGATGAAAGGAAATCAATAATGGCTACCATAATGCCTCTTGTTATCTTCAAAATAACTGCCCATACCCTCAGGTATAATACAATAAAAAAAAAAAAACCAGAATGGAATAAAACCAATCAAAAGAAAAAGCAATACAGGACTTCACACAAGGAATACAACAGAGGCTACCATGATGCAGCTTATCTTCAAAGTAGCTGCTTATACCATCACACATAACAAAATCAAACAAAGCAAAATAGAATAAAATCAATGAAAAGAAAACAAGTAAAGCAATAGAGGTTTTGGAACAAGATAATAGGAAGTCAATAATGGCTAATATAATCCATTTTGTTATTTTTGCAACAGCTGTCCCTGCCATCAAATATAATAAAATCAAGCATAACTAAGCAATAAAACCAAGCTAAACAGAACCATGAGAACAATACAGGGCTTCAAAACAGAATAATAGATCAACAATGGCCATTGCCTTCCCCCTG
>RJWT010006927.1:0-28343 GCA_004365215.1 Cuniculus paca | reverse complement strand
TTTTTTTGTTTTGTTTTGTTCCATTTCCCTCCCTTTTCTCCAACCCTTCTTCCCCTTCCTATTTTAAAATCTCTATTTCCATTTTTTCCCTTTGAATTCTTTTTCCCTCTTTTTTTAAATTAGGTTCATTGGTACAATCCAGATATACAGAATTTGTACCTGTACATGATATATCTTGATTCTTTTCTCCCATTGTCCTCCCCTCCCTTTAAGCCCTCTTCCCCACCTTGTTTATAAAGTTTTGCTTCCATTATTTCTTTATTTTCTCTTTCTGTTGTTTGTTTTCCCTTCCTTCCTTTCCCCTTCCTCCCCCCCTAGTTTTCTCCCCTTTTGAAAAATTTCTATTTCACAATATCTATTATACATTTTGGTCTTTATTAAAGCTTTCAGTCTCTCACACTAGAGAAACAACGCAATATTTACACATGTGTATCTGATTTATTTCACTTAAGATATGGTTTCAATGTTCACCCTACTTAAAATTGTCTCAAGCTTGTCCTTCTTTAAGCTCATTAGTACTCCATGGTATTTAAAAAAGTCATTTTCTTTATCTATTTTTTCATTTATGGCCATTTGGGTTGTTTCCAAGATTTAGCTATTAAAAACTTTGCTGGTATAAACATGGGTGTGCATATATTGCTGTGAGATGATGCTTTTAATTCTTGGGGGATGATACCAAAAAGAGGAGTAACTGGATCGAATGGAACCTCTAGTCCTAGTTTTTTGAGGAATCTCCACTCTGATTTCCACAGTGGTTGCATAGTCTCCATTCCCACCAGCAGTAGAGAAGGGTTTCTTCTTTCCCCACAGCCCCTTCAGCATTTGTTATTGGTTGATTTCTTAATAATAGCCATTCTTTGCAGGGTGAGGTAGAATCTCAGTGTTGTTTTAATTTGTATCTCTCGAATGACCAGTGATGTTGAACATTTTTTCATATATTTATTTGCTGTTTGATGTTTGCTGAGAAGTGTGAATTCATCTCAGATGCCCATTTTGGGATTGCATCTTTAAATTTGTGGCATCTGATTTTTTTTTCAGTTCTTTATATGTTCTAGATGTAAGTCCTTTGTCTGAGGAACAAGTGAATGAAATTTTTTCCCACTCTGTGGGTTGTCTTTTCACTCTGTTCATGATTTCTTTTGCTGCACAAAAGCTTTTTAATATGGTAAGATTCCAGTTTTTGATTCTTTGTAATATTTCCCGTGCAATCCGGGGTGTTTTTCTGCACTGAAGTTGTATGGGTTTCTTGAATATTTTGTATTTTATACCCTTTAAGGCATAAAATTGTGAATATTTTTCCCCATTCTGTAGGTTGCTTTTTCATTTTATTGCTCATTAGTTGTTTCGCACAGTTAAAAGAATAGAGAAAGGAAAGACGAAAATTGTTTATGAACATTGACAGTATTAAAAATTATTTTGTGATTTTCTTTCTGTTCTATATTTGATGGTGACAATGCTGCTAGTAGGCAATGACTACAGCTACCTCCACTGCTATTACTACTGGTAGTAATAACATTATTAACCACAGTTATAATGGCAGCTGTTAGCATAAGAGGCATTTTCACTTACATTACCCACTAATCCATCAGCTGATATTTACTGCACAGGAATGTGTTCCGGTTACTAAGATAGTCCTGAAGGAAGCAAGTGCAGTCCCTGCCCTCCTGGAGCGTACTGTGTACTTCAGGGTGGGAGGGAACAAGGCAGTGTCGAAGGAGCAAGCACAAGAGTAAAGAGGATTTTGAAAAAAGTAAGGCAAAACATGCTGGGAATATATCATTTAGAATCCTCTTTGCCTGAGAGGTTAGGAAAATCCTTACAAGGTAGAAAAGTTAAAGCAAAGACCACAAGAATGAGAAAGGGGGCAGTAAAGGAAGAGTTCGCTATGACCCCGTGATGTGGAGACTGAAGTGAGTCCTCAGCCACTCATAGGTGAGAAAGTGGTAGAAAAAACTGTGGTATTAGAGCTGCTCTGAGTAGCTAGTTGGAACCAGATCCAATAGGAACCAGAATCCAGTGCTTTAAAATCTATTAAATAATTGTTAATTGCTGCCTCTGGATTTTGATGTGAAATTAGGAAGCCTATTTATCACAGTGATTTGAAGATGAAAACAATAAATGGCTGAGATGATAAAACTGAGCAGGGATACAGGACCATGAGCACTCGTGTGCATGGTGGAGAAACACAGTGTGTTGGGCTCGGCATGTACAGTTGTGGCCTCTGTGCATCAGGCACTTGTTAGGAACACAGCAGCGCCCGGTAAGTTCTGTGATCATGAGTCATAGGGTTAGAAAAGAAGGAAGAAGTCAGAAAACTCAACTGAAAGAAGTTCCATTCCACTCAGCTTCACGTGGACTTAAATCAAGCTTTACAGAAGGACCCAACACTCGTGAAAGAATGTAGATGAAGAGAGGGGTGAGCATGGAGTTGTCTGTTTGCCATGGGCAAGAACCATGGGGGAACAGAGAGAGACAGAGAGAGAGAGACAGAGACAGAGATGGAGAGAGATTTCCATGTCTGAGCAAAATAATAATTGCTATTAAAAGAAAAGAGGTAAGCAATATATTTAAGATGAAATGGCAGTCAGATATTTGCTGGGTCTTACCAGGGTTGGGTGCTATCTAAACCAGGTAAGAAGAATGGTTTCACTTGAGGTTTCCACTCATGGTCTGGAGTTCAAATCATATCCCACCCTAAGGATGAGTGGGAGAACAGGCTAGGGGCTTATTTTTGTTTGATTATTTTTCAATACAGGATAGTGAGCCCAGGCCTTTTGCACTGAACTACAGTCCCAGCACTTTTTAATTTGAGACAGAGTCTCTTTTGCTGCTTCTGTGTTGCCCAGGCTGGGCTCAAATTTTCTATTCTCCTGCCTCGCCCTCGCGGAGTGCTCAGATTGTCAGCATGTGCCACTAGGCCCAGCTGTTATTTCCTTTTATTTTTTAAGACAAGCAAAATGTCACTGTGTTCTCATTATTAAAAGTTAACTGTAGAAAAAAAAAACTAAAAAGGAGAGTTGCCCTTCCAACATTTCTTCCCCACTTCTTCCCCCGGAGGCCGCCTAGAGTGGTTTCTTTTCAGGCTTCTGTGTTTGCCCCTACATTTACACATTTCGTCTCTTGTATGAAAAAGCATTTCTGCCTCTGGGAAGCCTGACATTTTCACAGTTTCCTCTTTTCTCTTCTCGCCTACTCATCCTTTGGAACACAACTCAAACATCACTTCTGGAAGGAAGTCTTCCTTGTCCTCAAAACACAGATCAGGGACCTCGGTGCCATGTCTCAGTAGCATATCATCCCATACTTTTTTGTGTATTGTAATTTTAGTGAAATAAATTTATATTTTTATTTATTACTGAATGTCTATCCCTGTAACCCAGAGAAATTCCATGATAGTCACTACTAAACCTGTGTGCTCCACAATGTGAGACTAACCTCTGCTGTTTATTACCTCAGAGGATGGCCAAGCAAAGGAGCGACGGAGTGCCTGGCCTTGCCAAAGGCCTGTTTGATTTCTTGCTGAGAGGCTGTCTATCCTGTTGAAGTGTCTCTCGAACTAGGGGTCAAATCTACTGGAGCAATAACAACCACTGTAATTTTTTTTTTAAAGTTTATTTCTATGTGCATGTCTTTGGGGCTAAACCAAGCTATGCCTTTGCAGTTTGTTCCCAGAAAGTACCTCTCAAGAGTTGTGTGGCTTTGGGAGATGCTGGATAGTTTTGCTAACTTGTGTCTCCTAAAAATGGTAGCAGGGTCCTGACAGGACATAACTCTGACTTTCACTTCAGAACTCTGCTTATCTTCTTTAGAATGTGAAATAAATGAATCCATGTTTAAAAAAATATGGTGTTAGTAGTGACACAGTTGGAACAAACCCAAGCCCATTCTATCTTTATATAATTTATTAGAATGAAACAATTAAATATCTGAAATTAAATTGAGTCTGTAATTTTGTAATTATTGATATAAATTAGAAAACATAAGGAATCAACCATATCTGAAAGATGGCATAAAGTCCCTATTGACTATATTGAAATTACTGCTTTTGTCCTTAGAGTACAACTATTTCAAAAAATTGATGCAAAGTTTAATACATAGAATAATTTACATGAAAATCCACATTTCCTACTTCTCTTGTAGAATGATCTGATAAGACAAGGCTCACATTTCCACCAGGCTATCATTGACCAGAGCTGGGTGGTGGTTGCCTGGGCATTAGAGTCTCCATTTTGCCTCCATTCTTCATATTTTATCCATAATCTGCAACTGAGTGTTTTATTTGTCCATGGAGTCATACATTTATTTTTCATAAAGTAGAAAAATACTTCTCTTTATGCATGAATCTACAGTGGGAAAATAAGTAATAAATGTATAAATGCATAAATGTGTAAAGCATACTGAAGTGCATGAATAGAAGGTATTTTTAGAATGCCCTGTGCTTGCAAAACACACTGAGAAATATGAACTGACTTCTGCTTGCTTTTCTCATCTGTATTTCCTGCTGTCTTCCAAGAGTCATTTGTTTGGGTGATCATGAAATGAGTCATAATAATGTGATTTCAGATCACAGAGATTTTATAATGAGTAATGTGTGAACTTCAAAAGTTTATTTCCATACATTTTATATTTTCGAAATTTCCAAATTTCAAATTCATAACTCAGCTAAAAAATGAAGGCTTAAAAAATGAATGACATTAAAAATTATCTCTGCCTTTTTTAGTCTAAGTTAACTAATATTCTTCATTAGTGGATTAACTAATGTTCTTCATTAATATTATCTTAGATTTTTCGCTTTCTGTCCAGCTTTCTGTGTCCTTGTCAGTTTATGAGTTTGAGCATCTGTCTTCTCCAGCAACTACAAATAATGAGATAGTTTAATAAGATTAATTAAAATGGCTTAATCTTCCCACCCATATTAAATTAAATGCATGATATAACTGACACTTCTGTAATATTGGGTATCTCATATGTAATAGCTCTCTCTCTCTCTCTCTCTCCAATTAGAATTTTATATATTTCAGGGATCATTAATTAGAATCAAATATAGCAACTAGTGTATTGTTTCTCTACATTCCCACTGCACATACATATACCAAATGTCACAGTTAATACATTATTTCTGCTCCCTTTTTACATGTATTGGTTGTAGAGATATAGTAAAATCAATTAGAGCACATAGTGATCTAAATCTTTTACAGAATAATAGCCTCTATAGAGCCATTTGTTGGAGTAAGTAGGCACTTCTGGTCTGCAACTTGAAAGTATACAAATTCAAGTTTCCCAGACATGAAATTATAATTATAATCATAACCATAATTATAATTACAGTGGTACTCAAATGCAGGCATGCTAGGGAAAGATCCAACTTGGTGCCTGTAGAGTAGTCTTTTCTATTTTCACAATAAATAAAACTGCATATGCTCCTAAATTTAATTGCAAAACCCTAAGTTTAGAGAAGAAAGACTGTTGAAGTGGTGGGGGGTATGTGGCAAGCTCTGTGATGACATTCATTGAACTTTTTGAGTTAATGTAATATTAATTGTGTTCTTTTTGCTAGGACATTGCCCATGTTTATCCAGTTATTAGTGAAATTCATGTCATGTTTAATGAGATACTTAGCCATGCTCAATATATGCAATTCATACTAAATTCACTCCTAAATTAAGAACAAATAAGAACATGCCCTTTAACCCCTGAAACGCTCCCTCCACATCCTGCCTGGAACGCTCTCTCGCTTCTGTCTCCACTTCCCTGTGCACTGCAATCTGCTTACCACTCAGGGTTCCCTTTGGTTCGTACTGCATGGACAGATGGCTGACCCTGGACAGGAAATCCAGGAAACACGGGTAAGCTGTCTCCCAGAGCGGTTTTCTCCTCCTTTTTGTGCTATAGCACCTCCAACACCCATCTCCTAACATGGCCTCCTTGCCTCTCATTCTCACCTCCCTAACCACAGGCAATTTTTCGCTTGTTCTCTGAAGCAACACCCAGTACAGTATCTTTGAGGACAGATAAATCATACTATTCTGGCCTCCTAGAGAAGAGACAGACATATTTGGGGAAAGACATATTTCAGCTGTGCTACTTATTAGTGGTATGATATGTTTATGTGAAACGGGGATGATAATACTTCTTTCCTGGGTTGAATGAATATTTGTGTTTTGTTTAAGAATTGCTTAGTTGCAAGGAACAGATTGCATGCTGAAAGACAGTACCTTCTGTGGACGTAATCCAGTCTCCCAGGTGACTTTACTTTCTGTACCTTTATCTCTCTCTGTTTGGACCACATAGTTTCCTCTGCATTTCTGTCTATGCTTCTGTCTCTGTTAGGTCACCTTGAACACTAGCTTCACTCCATTTCTTGCGTGTGACTCAAACACAGCTGGTTGTGCCTGAGTTGGGTGACCTCCCAATCAAAGCTTTGAAAAGATTCACCAGAAAACTTCCAGAGGTGAAGATGGACTGGGAGGTATTACAGTTCCACTGCAGGTCACAAAAAAGAGGGTACATTGGTCAGAGCATCAGATCAGGAGAATTAAAATGGAAGCAGCAGGTCTACATACTAAAACAGTCTTACCTCAGTATCTGTGGAGGATCAAACCCAGAAACTCCTGTGGATCCTTGTGGATGTTCAACTGTTTTTTACAAAATGGTGTGGTATTTGCCTATCACCCATGGTCATCCTCCTGCATACTTTAATTCATCTCTAGGGGGCTTATAATACCTAATGCATTATAAACATTATGTAGGTAATTCTTATACTATATTGTTTAGGGAATAATGGCAAGAAAAAGAGTCCCCTCATGTTGAGTACAGATGGAATTACTTTTAAAATATTTCCCATCTGCAGTGGGTTGAATCCATGAATGCCCCATGTACATATAAAAGGGCCAACTTTCTTAGATTGTCCCATAACGTAAAGCTAAAGTAATATGAAACTTCCCTTCTTAAACCCACCTGAAAACCTTGCTCCCATCTCCGTCTGCTGGACCCACCACTCACCCACTGTCATCAGCATGGAGGAGTGGCTGGAGAAGGGACATAACTCTTTGATGAGGTTAACTAGTTAGATTTAACCTCAGTTAAATCATAAGCATAGTTTTGTCTATTAAACCTTTAAGTCTCACAGTACTTGAGAAGCATATTAAGGGTTAATTAGACTATGACTCTTTGATGTAATACCTTTAAAAGACAGTTTCTTTCAGGAAACACTTCATAATTCCCATCCACCTACAAATGAATGACTTGCAAATTGATGGCATTTCAGAATAGGTTAAGTCAATTCTTTGCATTTCATATATGTCCATGTATAGATTAAAAATTAGAAACAGATATGAAGAATATCTATGCATCTACTATTATAAATAATAAAGGCTAACATTTATTGATCATTCATTATGTGTTAGGCACACAGGGCTTTATAAGTACTGTATTAAGTTAATCAGTCCTTACAGTAACATTATAAATCCAAGTATACTATCATGTATGTTTTGTGCAGATGACAAGGTACAGGCAGAGAGACCCAAAGTAGATTGATGAACCTCATGTGTAGCTAGTTAGGGTCTGGAAATTTCATCTCAGACAGTCTAATATTTCTAATGACTTCATTTTCATCACTGCAAAAATTACACTTTTGTAAAAATATATGACCATTGGTTTATCCATTCACTTATTTTCTCTTCAAAGTATGCACTTTGGGACTCTTTTCCATCACTTTGCTATCAAGAACATTCTAAAACTCCACTTCTCCCTGCACTTGTACACAGGTGTGAGACTCTTTGTAGCACATACGGCCCAAAGGGCACCTGCTGGGTAAAGAATATAAATGTCTGGACTCTGTCTGGCTCCCAAGATAACAGCACCATCTATTAGCATCTTGTAAAAATTCTCATTTGTTCACATCCTTGTCTGCACTTGTTATCCAACTTTTGCACTGGGTTGTGTGAAATGCATCTTATAATGTTAAATTTCCATCTCTTTGGTTACAACCTATCAATGCTGAGCACTTTTCCTATATTCATAGGCCACCTCTGAATTGCTGCAGATTCATAAGCAACCTGTAAGTAGCCCACTTAACTGCTGATTAGTCCAAATGATTTTTCAGAATTTTTTAATCTTCCTAAAGTAGACTTTAAATATCAGAAAAATCCAAAATATTAGTCTGTGACTCATGAATGCGTATTTTGCAGCTTGGCCATCTTCAAGCAATATAGTGATTCTTTCAGGTGGTATTTCCAAACCATTTGAAAAGTTTCTTGAATGTGTGCTTAAGTGTGGGTCTCAGAAAAGTGAAAAGTTATAATTGATTCTTTTTATCATTAATTCAATCAATTATGCAGCTATTAAGTGCTATTTTTTGCATAAGCAACATCTACACCAAGGGATTTCTAAAATACGTGATAAATAGAATTCAATTTTATTTATTTCTTTATTTTTTGGTACTGGGGATTAAACTCACAACTTTGCACTTGCCAGACAAACACTGTGCCACTGAGCTATATCCCCAGCTAGAATTCAATTAAACGAGAGTCTCATTCCTCAGCTGCTGCTGCAACAAGCTATTTTTCCACAGCTTCTCAGTTATGAGTTTTCATCTCTTGACAGTTTGACAGATATGACTGTATACTTCGAGCCACCTCCCAACACATACCCAGTGATCTATTATCATGAAGTCTCTGACAAGAAAATGAAAGTATACATGAGACATGGCATGCTCTTGTTTACTTTCTCTCCTGTAGCATCCCCTTGTACACCTCCCTCTGTAAGGCCAGAGGTAACAGGCTTTAACCAGAAGATCAAATCCAGCCTAAATGATTACCATAGTGTGCTAATGCATGTTGAGAAATTTCCCACTGAAGCCGAAGACTGGGAGGAGGTGAACCATGTGATACGTGAATTTCAAGAGATGAAGTGACATCCTAGGCACTTCTTAAAATGTCTGTCTTCTTAATAAATCTTCCCACAAACTGGCAGATCATCCCAAGAATTGATGGAGCCTACAAGAATTCAGGTCCCTTTCCACAGATTGACTTCTTCTGGACTTATGGACCCGAGTGAGAAGGCAGTGTGGCCCAGTTAAGGTAGTGTGGCACAGGAGCACTTTGCTCAATCTCTCTGAGCCTCAGTGTCTGCACATGAAAGACGATCTGTAGAAATGACCATCATGACCATCAGCACATTCTTGCTCCCCTATAGGTCACCTCAGGGTCTTCTGTGAGAGCTCTCTTCTCATACATGCCATAGTCCCCTGACTTCAGTTGCACCTTGCTTTCTTTCTTGGGTCTTAGAAGTACACTCCACCCTCCCCAGTGAACTTATTTAAATTCAAAGATAGATGTGTATGTCTTCATCATGTAAGCATGTCGCCTTGGAGAGCAAACCCATGGCAGAATGTTAAGTGCATATGCATCACCTCACCTAGTTATCGTTTTGGCAGTGAGAACCCTGAGTGCCCGACCTCCTCCTGCATCCAGATTGCAATATGTGGTCAGCAACTAGTCATTGTTCTGGCCAGTGATCTCTTCATCTGATTCCTCATGTCTGGCTGTCTCTTTGTGATCTTTGAGCGACATCTCAGGGCCCAGCAGGCCTGTTGCAGAGGCATGCCACCTCTTTCACCCTGCAAATTAATCACACTTCTGCCCTGCCCTTCCACAGAGAGGCCAGCCTTGTTCTGCCTTTCCAGAAATCTCGTTATAGTTCAGATCTCAAATAGCCCCCAAAGCTTCGTGTGTCTGGAAGGTAATCACATCACAGGGGCATCATAGTTGAGCTGCGGTGAGGTGGGGTCTGATTGAAAAAGGAAGTCACTGGGGGTGTGGCCTGGAATGGTCTAGTTCCCTCCCCAGCTCTTCTTTCCTCTCTCTGCTTCCTGATCGCCCTGATCAGAGCTGATTCCCTCCACCCAGGCCCTGCCACCATGCCCTATCTGTGTTAGAGCCAGCTAACATAGTCTGAAACCTCCTCAAACTGTGTGGCAAAAATAAACTTCCCCTCCTTTAAATTGTGGGTGTTGGGTTATTGTGTCTCAGCAATGAGAAAAGTGACTAAGACAAGCTCTAAACAAACCTGTGAGGCTGCTCATCATCTCCCGATCTGATCTGTCTGCAATTCTGCCATGAATCCAATCTTCCAGTTTTTTTGGGATCATACTATCCATTCCATCTTAACAGTTCAGCCCTCAACAGCAGATTGAAGAAAGCTGCTCAACAGGAAGACCTCCGGCTCCTTCATTTTATTTGTCCACGTTTCTCTATTTCTCTGTCTCATTCTTCTCCAGTGCCTCCATGACAGCTTCACACGATTGGCACTGAGCACACACTTGCTAGGTTTTGTGTTATTGCACAGATACAGATGCTCTCATATGCAGAACTACATGGCCTCACGTAAGTGCTCTTCCATGCACACTCACATACACATGCACAGCACACACATACACACTCACACATGATCTCACATGCACACTCATATGCTGTTTCTAACAGATTATAAAACAATTTGCTTAGAGAAAAATATTTGGGGAAGAAAGGTGAATAATATTGGTGTGTGTTTCCTTCCCTCTTCTGCTACCCTTTTTCAAGATATTGGAAGCAAGAGAAAAAATATTGTTGAAAAAGTGATCCTTCATTTTCATTATTTTTTCATGTCCAACAAAACAAGCAAGGTCAGCATTTCATTGTTGAAAATCTAAGATTTTAGCATTTTAATTTCTAACTCTTTCAAATGTCAATAGTGAAGTCATGTAGGGCACTAAACTCTTAATCCTTAAATTGCAGTTGAGCTAACTGAGAGTTTTGTACAGGTTTTCATATTCTTCTCCTTTCTCCCACTGATTCGTACTTGTATGGCTACAAAGTGTGAGGAAATAAGGTAGTAAGTAGTGTTAAATAGCTGTGAACATACATTATGACATTGTACTTGGAAAACATGTGTCGTCCTAAACTGAAGCTTTCATAAACAAAGTACACCCTGATTTGAATTAATTTAAGACAAGCAGTGGACAGGTAATAGGAAAATTTTCATTTTAAACATTCCTCACTTCTACTAATATATCCAGATCACTGTGGTCTTCATGACAGTCTCCTGGTGCCCAGAGGTGGCTTTTATGTGCTTCTAATGCATCTTGTCTATGGGAGTTCTGTGGCATGATGGGTCCTGATGAGTCCAAATAGAAGAATAAGACTGTATCTGTAAGGTCCTTTGCAGAATGACCAGGCAAAGCCCTTGAAAAAGCCTGTAAATGGTCTCCCCTTGTCATGAGAGTCATTATTCATGATTACAAGAGTTTTTCAAGTACCCCAGAGCAGACCACTGCTCTGTGGAGGTGTCAGAAGAGCCAGAGCAGCTGGAAGGTTAACAGTGTAGTGAAGCAGTATTGTTTAAACCATGTCAGTTTATAAGGCAGACACTGATTTTGCTCGTGAATTTGTGCATTATAGGAACAGCGCTGCCAGTCTGAGCCAATCAGCTGATCATGGTTGAGCTCACTTCTGTATCAAGGGTCAGCCACTCATCAGTTCTCATCTCTGCTTCTGGGCTGGGTTGGCTGACAAATGAGGTAAAGAGGATGTCAGGGCCCATGGCAACCATGCAGGAGGCTAAATGGGAGTGTGAATGTGGTGGCTCAGAGTTCCAGCAGCAGCAAGAGTATGTCCTCTCGCGAGTATTTTTCAAGTGTCTGCTCACTTCCCTTTTGCTGTTGTGTCACTGATCAAAACAAGTCACATGGCTGAATTCTGCCCAGGGCATGGATACAGGGAAGGGGGTTCAGTGGGAGGCCATGGACTCTTCTGCAGAAACTGGAGGCAACTTGAAAATCACTGGCTTTAGTATGATAATCCACCAGCCTTAGCAGCATTTCTGTTCTGATAGACACGTTTGTTTTTTTTTTAATTACAATCTAGTTTGTGTTTCAGAGTTAAGAGCTGGTGATTGAAATATGCTAACAATAAAAAAATATTTTTTGTTGGTTTTGCAATTTAACTTCTAGCCTAAATCTTACAAGGAAGAGTGAAAGCTCTAGTCCCATTGGCCAAGAGGCAAAAGAGTCTTACACAGTTTATCTTTCTTCTTCCTACAGTTCAACTTCCAGTGTTCAACACTTCTCTTACTCAGTTGTCTGTTCCAAGAAAATGAGAGCACTATTCTCAGGTTATGGCAGCTGTTATTGTGTCCATGTATGTCACAGAATCTCAGTGTCCTTGTAGGGTGTGACTCCTGAGTCCCTTTCTATTCTGGCTCTACAAGGACAGGCAGATGGGAAAGACACATTCTGCAAAGATATTCATTGGTCTGTTCTCAGTATTGATGTCAATACATTATTTTAACACAAAAAACAATAATGTATTGACATCAATACTGAAGCCATTTCCAAAGGTTGCTGAATCACATGGTCAGGTATAGTCATAACCATGACCCCACTTCTGTGGTACCAAATTCTGTCTTAGTTACTTTTTTCATTGCTGAGACAAAATACCCAACACCCAAAGTTAAGAGAGAAAAGGTTTATTTGGCTCTCAGTTTGTAGCTGTTTCAGTCCCTACTAAACTGGTTCCAAGACAGGGTGGCATGGCAGACAAGCATCACAGAGGAGAGACAATTCATGGTAGGGAGAAGGTGGAAAAGCAAGAAGAGGGCACAAGACAAGCCTCTATCTGTCCCTTACATTGTATCCAAGCTACTGGGATTAGGACGGTGCCAAACCAATCAGTGGACTGATTTAGTAATCACACACCCTTAATTCCAGCATCACACACTCGAGATTCAGTCACCTCTGAAAAGCCTCACCTAGGATCACAAGAGGCTTTGGGGGTACATCTAGACACAAACCAGGACACCTTCCCGAAAGTGACTGGTTGTATCTCTATCTTTAAATCCTTAGAGTGTTTTTCCAATGCAGTTTTATAAAGTTTCAGAATGAAAGATGCCTGGTATGGGCCGAACTCTTGACCAAGTAGTCTCATTTGTATTCCTGTGTCTATGTAAAGATGTAGTTGCTATCACATCCATTTTATGACTAGAAAACTGGAACACCAAGAGGTTAAACAAGGCACAGAGCCATGATTTAAACTCAGCTCAACCTGTCTTCAAAATTGACATTCTGTTACATCGTGATGATGTTATACCCTTCTGTTAGGAATAGATCATCTTCACCTTTCAAATACAAGCTTCAAATAATTCTGCCTTCTACCCAACAACACAATTTTGACAAGAGAACTGCTTCTCATTTGTTTTAGTATACAGAGGAGTGGCAAATACATTATGACTGCTCAAGAGAAGGCAAGAGAACACCTGCTTTGGTTCCAAAGCCTCTGAGTCTGCCTTCTAACACTGTGCGCTTGGACCTCTTGTCCTCTCTGAGCAGGCTGTTTCTCCACATGCAAGAGGAGACAGCAGAAGTACCCATCTCACAGGACTGTTGACGATTAAATGATATTATTATGTTGGCATGCAATACGTTTGAAATGAAGCTCAGTACAAACCAAGTACTCAAAGAAACTTTAGCTCTTATTTGATAATATATTTTGTTGGTGTCATCTTTAATTGCATGAGAGCCCTATTCATACTTGGCTTAGAATTGACAGTATTATAAGAACTTTTCTTTGATAGTATCACCCAGAATTTGTGTACAAAAAGGTGTCCTTCTTTGTTTTTCTGATTGAAGTTGAACTCAGTACCATTATTTCCAACCTACTGTCTCATTACACTTTCTGATACAAAGCAAGATGAAAGCTTTAGTTTACATTTGTAGTAAAAAATTTTACAACAACTCTGTTTTAGTTACTTTTTTGTCACTGAGACAAAATACTCAACACCCAAAATTAATGGAGAAATGTTTATTTAACTCACAGTTTGTAGAGGTTTCAGTTCATAATTGACTAGCTCCAAGGCAGCGTGGCACATGGTGGCAAAAGACAACAAGAAAGAGTGGGAGACAAGCCTCTTTCTGTCCCTTGTGTTGTATCTAGTCTACCAGGATTGGATGGTACTAATCCAATGAGTGGGCTGATCCAGCAATCACTCACCCTTGATCCCAGCACCCTTAATCCCAGCATAGCACTACCCAGGTATGCAATCTTGTCTTGAAGGAGACTGTTTCAGCTAGTGTCAGTCAAAATTACTGCCAATGCTGTATAGTTTCCTATTCCTACTATAACAAATCCCCAGAATCTTAGTGACTTAAATCAACACAGATTTGTTATTTTACCGTCCTGCAGGTGAGACATCCAAAATAATTTTCACTGGATGATAGTAAGGTATCAGCAAAATTGAAGTACTTTTAATCTCTAGGGTGAACATTTCTTCAAACTTTCCACCACCTAGAAGCCACCTGTTTTCCTTGATTTTATGACTCTGTGATGTTGTCTTCCTAATGCCCCCAAATAGGGGAAAAAATAACATATACGTTTGTCTGTCTGGTTTAGATAATTCTTGATCTTGGAATTAGATGGAGAAGGAGTTGCCATCAATTTTGTGTTGGTGTGTCCTATGAACTATGCTGTGTTAGTCACTTGTTCATCCCTGTGACAAGCTACCTGAGAAATTAACTTAAAGAGAAAAAAAGTGTATTTTAGTTAACAGTTTTAGAGGTTTAAATCAATGATCATCTAGCTTCATTGTTTTTAGACTTGTGGTAAGCAGAAATATCCTGCTGGAAAGGAGTAGTAGAGGAAAGCTGTTCACCTCATAGTAGCCATGAAGGAGAGAGAGAGAGAGAGAGAGAGAGAGAGAGAGAGAGAGAGAGAGTGTCATGATCCAACCACTTTCCAAAAGCCTAAGAGCAAGCCCCAGCACACGCTTTTGAGGCACATTTCAAACCCAAACCATAACACATAGTATTCTAGCCAGTACTTGTAATATTCTGTCTTTGTCATTACAGTTTTAGACTTCATGAAATTGTGAAGTTGTAAATAATTTTATAGATCACCAATTGATCCTCCTCTTCAAGAAGTATGACCTACAACAGTGCTTCTCAAACTCTAAAATGCACATGAATCACATGGGGACCTTGTTAACACACAAATTTGGATGCAATAGTTCTGGGATGGGGCTTGAGAGTCTGCATTTCTGATAACCTTTCAACATGCTTCTGGTCCAGGGAGTGGCAAGACTCTAGAGTGGCAAGACGCGTGACAGATTTTGCTGCCTTGAGGATGACTGTATTATAGTCTATTATATAGTCTGTTATAGTGTCATTTTCATTTATTAGTAATTGCAACTGTTACACAAATGAGTAGTTCTTGGGTCAAAGCCAAATTGAAAGCATATTTAGGACTTGTCTAATTTTTTAAAAATTTAAAATATAATGATGTTGCAGTTGAAGGGAACTTCAAAAAACTGAGTGCATATATAAAGTTAGAAAAGTCATGTTAAACATATATGAATATAAATGTGTATGCACATGATTATGTAAACATATATATGCACATATGCATACCCATATATAAAAGTGTGCTTCTCTTTTATAGATAGGTAGATAGACACTGTATATTAAATAATGAAATTGTGGAAACACCAAGTTGTGTAATATTTTATGGTACTGATTTAAATTTAATTTTTTCCTTTATATTAAATTTTACAAGAAAATAAAAGTTGGGTGTACAAAATTTAAACTGTTCTATACACATAAACATGAGTCATAATACAGTGTGGCCAGACCTTTCCTGTTGAAGAAACTGTTAGCCAGTTTCAAACATGGATTGAATTGAACTGAGTTCAGGTGGTCCTTGTGACTACCTCACCTGAAAGCTGGAGTTACTGACTGTAATATTTAAATTTAGCTGCTACTCTGGTTTCTCTTCAGATTGAATAAATCTTTTGCCTTTTAAATTTAGCTGCTGCACATACTTATCACCTTAATTCTTATTTAATATTTGAAAGTTATTACTTTGGAAAAAGTCAACTAAGCAACAGTGATTATAGCATATCAAACACCCTTGTAAGTGATTATTTTAATGACTCTGTACCAACAGGGACACATAGACATTCAGACAAAAAACAACCTAATTATAATGACAGCACCAAAGTGAAGCTGTGACAGTTACAAAACCAATTTCAAAGTTTTTCTGACAGCCATGGCTAAAAGCTTTGTTTGGACCTTTCTGTAATAACAGTTTACTTAAGACACAAATCCGCAGCTAAGGAAAATAGAAAGCGAAAGTTATGGCTTTCCTGTCAGGCAGATAAAATGGAAATCAGTTGAAATGTTTTTAATAGAGCATTACGTTGAAAAGAGTATAGAAAAGGAATAATAGTTATGGAATTTAACTCCGACAATGCAAAGAAAGGCTAAATAACAATAAAAATTCTAATGAGAATAAAAACTTGTCAACTGATTTGCTTATCTGCGTTATGAAGGTCAGTAGCTCTTGTGAGTTGGTGGATGTGTATAAAAACATGGTGATTGGCAGTTCTGGAATCTGATTTTGTATTACCTATAAAATAAAGTAAAAGCCAGAAAAACGGATTTAACAATGCAATAGCCATGATGACAGGAAGCCTCACTAAAAACCTTCCAGGGACTCTGATATCTCCCAAATTATTAGACTTTTATCACCCTTATTTATTTCCCTTGGTTCTGGACTCATTCAGATATACAGTACAATTAATTCTTTGACCTTGAGCAATTAATTTCTCACTCATAACAGAAAAATACGCTACTCGTAGAATTGCATTTTTTCTGCAAACATACCTGTCACATACAAACACTGTCCTAGGTACTTCACACGTGTTGACTCATTTAAAAGGGACAGTGATCCCCTGTAGTAGGCACCTTTATGTCCGTTATACCGTTGAGAAAAGTTTAAGTAAATTGCCCAGTGCTACAACATCAATAAGCGGTGGAGTTGCAGCCCTAGGCAGTTTGGCCCAGCCCATGCTGTTAACGCAGTGTGTGGTAGTGAAGACACCCTGAAACACACACAGATGCTGGAGGTGGTGGTGAGGCTCAGAGCTCTTTTGTTCATCCTGTTCATAGGCTGTGTGTATTGGTTAGGGTTCTAGAGGAAAAGACTCAACAGAAAAAAAAAAAAGGAATATATATATATATAGAGAGAGAGAGAGAAAAGGGGGGGGCAGTTTGCACAGTGCAAAGCCAGGAAATCCCAGTAGCTTCCCTTTCCAAGATTCTGGAAGCCACAGAACAGGAGGGATCAAGGAGGTAGCACCAGTCCTGTACCGAAGGCCCAGGAGGTCCCTGGAGGACCTCTGATGTGAATGCACATTGCAGGGTTGGAGAAACTGGAGTCTGATGTAGTAGTAAAAGAAGCGCCTGCTCAGGGTGGAGTTTTTCAAAACAAAAGCCAACTCCCTCCCCCTTCCTCTGCTTTCAGTTCATTGGGGCTGCAAGACTATTGCATGGTGCCACTCACAATCAGGATGCGTCTTCCCTCCTCAGTGTGCTGACCCCCATGCCAGTTATCTCTGGAAACTCCCCCGCAGACATACCAGGAAATGTGATTTACTAATGTGCTAGGTGTTTCCTAATCCAGTCCAGTTGATACATCATGATCGATGGTCACACCGCGTTTCGGTTAGGCTTTTCCAGTTGCAAAGCCTAGAGCTTTCAGGTTAGACCAAACGGTAAGGGTCTGTGTTTATCGGTAGCTGCAAGAAAGGAGACCCAGGAAAAGGAGTCTCATGTCGCTGGTCCTGTTTAGTTGTCACCATAGAGCTATGTGTCAAGTGCTCAGTTCTGTCCATGGTCGCTCTCCATCTGTAGTCCAGGGATGTCATCGTTTACTGTCTGCATTTGGAGGTTCTTTACTCTACAGCTGGGTAAAATCTCAGAACTGACCTTAAACGAATGAGTACAGAGCCTGATTCTTCTGTTACTTGTGTACAATCTTCAGCAGATGAACACTCTGAGCTTTCTGCAAGACATAAATCAGATGTCTTATTAGGCAGGACTATGGTGAAAATTAAGAGAGGCAAAAATAAAATGTGTATATAGAATGGCCTGGGACATTGTAAGTATTCAATACACTCACCATTGTGACAATATTCACTTTATAAATGCTTATTTACCTCACTCTCAATGGAGACAATAGACTTGAATTGAACTTGAGTGAAAATCCTAGGTCTGCCTTCAATGCTTGTGTTACAGTGGAAAAATTAACTTCCCTGAGCCTTGGTTTCTTTATCCATAAAAATGGTATAATTTCTTAGTGATGTTATGAATATTAGAGTTAATGTATGTAAAGTACATGAACATTGGCAGGTGCATAATAATTTTGATATGGACAGTCATTATTAGTTGTGCTATAATTTTCTGCAAATCTGTATGAAAGCCATACGTAAAACTGATTAAATCAGCCGGGCGTGGTGGCTCACGCCTATAATCCCAGCACTTGAGAGGCTGAGACAGGCGGATCGTTGTGAGTTCGAGACCAGCCTGGGCTACAAAGTGAGCTCAAGGCCAGCCTGAATGGCATAGTGAGACCCTGTCTCAAAAACAGGGCTGGGGATCTAGCTCAGCAGTCTAAGCGCCTGCCAGGCAAGCACAAGGTCATGAGTTCAATCCCCAGTGCCCCCCCCCAAAAAAACTGATTAAATCTTAGGTTTCTGCTGCCATTCCAGTTTGATGACTATCTCTAAAATGTTTTTGCCCTCAATCAGTTTCTCTACTAACACAGACTAAGTAATACTTGTCTTGTGGTTTCAGCTTTTTAAAACAAATCATTTCTCCACACAGTCAGCATTCATGATAAAAACTACCTAGCCAATCCTTGAGAATTAAGATGCAAACTATACACAAATTAAAGGCAGTATAGTTTCCATTTTTAACGGAAGGTCTCTGACACTATTTTCCTGGTCATGTTTTGACTTCTCGAAGAAACAGATGTGTTTGTCACACTATTCAGCAGCAAGGGACATTGATCAAGTCGTCTCTGAAGCACCGTTTCGCACAGCAGCATATACCTGAGTTGTTGCTGGAAGTCTCAGAGGGACATCTAGACACAAACCATAATAGACTCCTGCTGGCAGATCATCTTGGGTGGAATCCTTTGGTCAGGCAGAATTTGATAACATCGAGCCCTGATATACAACCATGTCTCAAAGGTGTATTTCTTTGTTAAGAGTGTACGATTTTTGCCTCCCCAGAAAATGATGCGGTCGTCAGTTTTCCACATGTTTATCCTGAGCATGGTGACTGTGGACGTGATAGTCGCAGCCAGCAATTATTACAAGGGAGAAAACTTCCGAAGGCAGTATGATGAGTTCTACCTTGCAGAGGTAAGCAACTCACTGTGTTGTGCATCTCTAGGCAAGGTAAAGGAACTGATTCACTGTCTCACTATTAAAATGATTCCTCTGGTCACTGTGTTTTCTGATTCGTTTCTTCTCCTCCAGAGCTTGGGAAATCTCCCCAATAAGTCATGTGGGCAAGGAAACCCTTTAACCTAGGTCTTACCTAGTGAGCTTGCTGTTTTCAACCCACCTCTCGTGTTTCCCCCACCTCTTATGTTGCATTATCCTGTTTCCTACTAATGTAAGCAAGCGCAAATTTAGAAGATTAGAAACAATCAAGTCAGTTCAACAACACCAAGGAGGAGACTGAAGGGAAATGTAGAGATGATACAGTAATTACTGCATTAGAAGCTGATGGGGTCCCACCTGCACTAACACCAAATCACCACAAAGCACTTATATGTGTTTGAAGTGATATGCTGATCACTCGGATTTGATCATTACAGTGCATGCATGGATCATAGCATCACATGATACCTCATGCACTTGTACTTTGCTATGTGTCAATTAAAAATAAAATAAAATAAATTAAAATAAAATGCAAAAATGTAAATCAGTATCAGGTAGGTTTAGTGATTATGTAAACATCTGTCTAGTATTATATATGCCATATTAGGGTTTGGGAATAGTAATTATTACTGAGTGACTTTGTTAATATTTGATTCTTAAGTATTTTTAGTAATTTCCAGTGACCTGTGGTTTTTTTTCAATGTGAAAAAATTATATCAGAATTCAATGGTTATATATTTATGGGGAAAATTGATTGACATGCAGAAACCCATTCATCATGTAAGTATACAGAGTTGTGCTATATTTTAAGAAATCCCTTATATAAAAAAGTACAGTTAAAAGTAGAAAACTCACAGTTGAATTACTTTTATTACACAGGCATTTTCACATAAATATTTATTTTTCATCTACTTGAATTTGCTTAGATACCCAGAATTCTCACAACTCATTAAAAATGAATAAATAATGAAATCCAGTCCACCCACACATGAACTTTTCTGAAAAACAGTTGGTGGTGTACATTTATTCAGTGTGAACACCTATATGGATATCAAGAAATTTTGAAGGAGGCACTGGTGAATTCCTGTCTTGATGGATATTTGTTTCCTATACAAAATATCATTGATAATAAACTTTCACTGTCTCTGTGATGTAACACTTAACTAATAGCTACCTGTTACATGGAGCTTATAGTCTGTCAGAAATACAGGTGGTAACCAATGAGATTTTCATACTGTGGCCAACTAACGACAGGGGCTCAAGAAGAGATTACAGCCATAACAGCAGAGGATGAGCCTAATTTTGCTACAAAATCAGCACACGGAAGGTTAAAAGCAGGGGAAACGCAGAGCAGTAATACTGTGTTCAAGCACATTTCTAATACACAGAGAGGACACTGGGGCTGTCCCTACCAATTTCTGTTTCTCCTGGAATGTAAGAAGGCAAGTGGACATCCAGGCTAATGAGAAGACAACAAAATGAGAAGCTTGAGTAAGAAGGAAAGTAAGTAAAAGCATAATAAATAATAATAATATATCATAACAGGCATAATATAAATAATAATAAATGATAGAGATGCAGTAAGTATAAGAATGAAGATCTGGATGAATTTTGACAGTAGAAATTTATAGTAATACAACTTTAGAGAGATATTTGACTTTTTTAGGCTTCATGGAAAAAGAGAGAAAAGCAACATTCAAATTGATGCAGCTTTAGGGTTTTTTTAAATCCCCCTGGCTGGTGGCTCTGAAAGACACAAGGATGAAGGAATATGGATGACTGACTGGCAGAAGGATTGAAATGAAGACCCTGTGGTCTAGATTGAATATGAAAAGAAGTTAAAATGAGAGAAAAGTAAGAGAATAAAAATAAAGGATCAAAGATCTCCTGTCAAAGAACAGGTATAAGTGAGGAGAGGGAGTAAGAGAGCTGAAGGTAAAGTTGTGGTCAGAAAGCGGGATCCTGGAGTTTATAACTATAGAGCAATTCTGTGTGACTAAATACAAAATCTAGGGCATTGTGTGGTATTGGATGGTTGTGACAAAATGACAGATTCAAGGCAAAAACAAGGAGCCATCATGGCCAACATGTTGGCTGAATCTTCACATGGACATTGAAGTTGTTCAGAGTAGGTCAGGTATGTGCATGGGACCTGTGAGAGCAACTGATGGGGTGACAAATAGAGGGCAACCAGGATGATGTCACCTGACAGAGTGCCTCTCGGGGAGTGTTGAGGAGGAGTGGATGGGGCATTTCCTTCCTGTCTGAGTATTATACTCCATGGGACATAGCAGCATGAACACATATCCGCTTTTGGAAAGGGCTACTGAGGGAATTTGTGCCTTAGGGAGATAATTGGTACAAGCAAAGACATAGGAAGCAGATTCAGTGGATAGAGTTTGAGAATGTGGAGGAAATTGTTTAACACAGTGAGAAACCCAAAGGTTAGTAAAAGGCTCTGGGTCAAAAGAGGTGGAAATAGGTGAGGTGGCAGGATCACAAGAGCATTAGAACTGGAGACTAAAGACTGATGACCAAATGCCAGAAAATAAAGACAGAGGTGTCCACAAGTGATGAGGCTCACACTAATCTCTCTGGGAGGAACAATCTGTATGTGCTTCCTAGGAAACTCTGACCTTACAGATAGCATTAACATTGCTTTATAGCTAGCTCAAGGTGGGCTCTTGGTCACAGCAAATCAATCCTGTGGAGGAAGTGAATAAAATACCTATACTGGAAACAGAAAGGAATAGAATCCTTTTGGAAATTTTAGCTAATATTTTCACATGCAAAATTGATCTCTTTCCTCTTTTTTTTATACGTATTGGATGATTTGCAGTCACACTGTAAAAACGCCAACAAAATGTCAAATGATTTCTTTTGTAGAGTTCACCAATCACTGTTTAAGTGCATTGGTAGAGTCAAGAGGTGGTTGATAAAACCTTGTCATTTTTCTGTTTTGTAAATAATATCAGAAACTAAAACAGCAGAGGGATAAGATTAAATAGTAAAATCTAGTCTATATTATGTACAGCATACTGGCTGCTCCCTTCCCAAACCATCAAGGAGATTTGATTTTGCTAACGGAGGTAGTAAGGTCAGCTCTGGGAATCGACTACATACAGAGCACAGTGCCTGTAGCTGGCCTTATGGTATCATGTGAGTAAAATTTCCTAAGAAGGCAGATCTTAAGTGTTCTAAACACACATGAAATTAATAATAGTAGCTATGAAAGTGGCAGGTGGAAACTTTGGGAGAAGATGAACATGTTCATTGCATGGATAGTGATGATTTCACAGAAATGCTTATTTCCAAATTAATATATTACATCAATACAGCTTTTTATGTGTCAGTGGTATCTCAACAAAGTAGTAAGTAAATAAAGTAACCACATAAATAAAGTAACCAACTGTGAAATCTTGGAAAGAAAGCCAATAAGCAAGGTAGGAAGCAGTGATTTAGTTCAGTCAAACAGCCATCCAGACCACATGAATGTATTCTTGAACTATTTAATCATTCAGAATTTGTTCCCCTAGACTGATTGACCTTGGGTGTTTGAGTTTCTCAAGGCATGTTCTGTCTTTATTCAGATTATCTTGTCATTTCTCTTTGGATCAGAAACTTGTATGTAAGTGAAAGTAATTTGACTTAATGAGTGTAAGTCATTTATCACTTTTAATAAAATCTTTCCTTTTTAAGGCATTTATAAAAGTGGCTATAGTTTAATCTAGGTGGTCAAAAAAACCTTTTTTAAGGAGTTACGTGGTAGGTTTTGTGGGCCCTCTGCTCTTGGGCTCAGCTAAACTCTGTGCCATTGTGCAAAAGTGAGTGTGGTCTCAGAATGGCTGTGTTCCAATAAAACTTTATTTGCAAAATTTAAACTGTATTTTAGATCTTGGCTTAAGCTATAGAAGCAGAGAGCATTTCAAATAACATTTACATGCTTAAATTCAAAAACATTAGTATTGACAACAATAATAGCTACCACTTTGGAGAGAGCTTATTACATGCCAAATACTTGAAAGGAATTCTTTATCTCATTTAATCCTCAAAATGTCTGTAATGGCAGCAATTCACATCTACAGACTATAATGATGCGGTATTTAAAGCATCAGCATTATGTAATAGCTTTGAAAGCTTATTTTTAAAATAGATCAGAAAAGGCCATGAGCTTTTAATGAAGTAATTTCTTTCTTAGACTTCTGTGTATTCCAGAAAAAAATTATTTAGAAAGTCCAAAATTAGCCACTTTACCCATTAGGAATCAACTAACAGTCTAAAAAGACATTTTAAGAATAAATTAAGCTGTTTAACTTCTATTGTGAAGCTGGGGACTTGTTTTGTTCCTTAGGATTAATTAACCTAAATTTAGAATTCGTTAAGAAGCAAAGAAAACTATTTTCTAGCCTATGCATAATCATAAGAAAGTAAAGACTGATTTTTGAAACAATTTTAATTTTCACTTTCCGTTGAGAGAATATTATTTCACATAAAATCACAGTTTTATGATAAACAACTATATTTAAAAATATGACCTTATTTTTAATAACAGATGAAATTCAGATATTTTCTTCTTATATAAAAATATGTCACTAAATGTCTACTTGTTAGGCTGTATATTTATCAAAAACTTACTAGCACAGTGCACTGTTCTACACAGGTAGTAAACAAAAATTTTAACCAAATGCCTCTTTTTAAGAAACTCATGAAGCAATGGAAGAGATTCAAGGAAGCAAGCAGAGCTAACAGAGAGCCCCTGTTCCACCGCCCAGAGTGGGCTCTGTTTGTCCTGCTAATGTCCTCCCCAGGTATCCTCTCTGGTTCCTCTAGCCCTGCCTGAACAGGAAGCTTAACCCTCCTTTGGCTCCTAATATTAAATTTCCATGAGCATTTTCATGTTTACTAGTGAAGCTAGAAAGAAAGAGAAGAGGATCTCTTGCTTTGAACCCCATAGTAATTAACTAAAACTCCCTGTGGTAAATGCATCCTCTCCCCTCTTTTTTTTGGACATCTTTTCCCTCCCCCTCCATGTTTCCCCAGCCAAACAGCAATTTCACTCCACCCTGCAGCTTGCATTCTATGTTTGCTTTCTCTACAGCTAAACAAAAAGGTCTGGTATTAGGAGAATCAAAAGAAAGTAAATCAGCCCTCATCCACTGTTAGCTCTCTTAGTGCCCCACACTAAATGTTTCTTCCAAATACATTCAGAGTCTCCCTGCAAAAATTTCAAAGAGACACAATTTTTTTTTCATCTCATTCCAGTTATAAAGGTAGAGTAGAAAGGAAGGGGCGCTGAATATCTCTTTCCACTTTTCATTTTTGCTTGGTAATGGGAAATCCAAAGTGAGTACAGATACAGACATGTCCATCGAACTGTGACTCTAAAGACTGTTTTTGACCTTTGTAAGTATAGTTCCATGAGACTCCTTAGATTAGCTGGTAATATCTTGGATGAGGTTTATACCTAAAATTTAGAGGAAGTGAGTGTTTCATCAAAGAAATTTCAATGAGTCTAAGAGAAGAGACTAGATATAATGATTTCCAAGTGAGCATTTTTCTTCACATATCAGTTTTAGGTATCAAATCCATTATTCTAATAGCTCCAAAATCATTGGCTATTGCAGTAGAGAACTAAGATATTTATTAAGTTGTTCTGTCAGAGGTGATAAGTCAGTCTGCCAGGAACAATGACTTTTGGGGGGGGGGCACCGGGGATTGAACTCACGACCTTGCGCTTGCCGGGCAGGCACTTAGACCGCTGAGCTAGATCCCCAGCCCTGTTTTTGAGACAGGGTCTCACTATGCCATTCAGGCTGGCCTTGAGCTCACTTTGTAGCCCAGGCTGGTCTCGAACTCACAACAATCCACCTGTCTCAGCCTCCCGAGTGCTGGGATTAAAGGCGTGAGCCACCACCACGCCCGGCAACAATGACTTTTTTAGAGCAATTGTAACTGGAAAGAATTATCATCTCTAGAAGAACTATTGGTAAAACAAAAAGATGCTAAAACTAAGTTAATCTTAATACTATTCAGCAGAATTAGACTTATTCATGGCAGATACCTAGGATAGCAAGTGAAACCATTAGCTCTCATTTCTTTTTTTTATTTTAAAAAATGATAAAAGAATAAAAATGATACAGAATTTCAAAACAAAATAATAGGAGATTAACACTGGTTAGTATATTGCATATTGTTATCCTCAAAGTAGTTGTTCAGATTACAAGACATAGGCATGAAAAAAATGACTGAATAATCAAAAAGTGAAAGCACAAACTGTTCTTTTTGATGAATCAACAGAGATAAGTAGTATAGCTATGTATCATGTGTGTGTATGTATATATATATATATACATATATATTTGAATATATATACAGCCATATAATCTTTTCCCTTCCTTCTTTTCTCCTTTCTCTTGTCCCAGTTGTTTTTTCCTTTTTGAGCAGTTTTTTCCCTTTCACAATATCTATTGCACATAGACCTTATTTCTTACATAAGATTATTTTGGCAGACACTTTTTCTATAGTTATCTCTCCATTTTTTTCTTTTAGTTGATGTTTCTAGCATTTGAAAAGTCTGTAACTTTTTTTTTACTTCCTTCTTAATTATTAAGCATTTCATAAATTTATTACCTAGAGAGAATGGCATAACCAATATGTGTGCATTCACCACTTGGCTTTTAATTAATTAAGATTTTAACAAAATGTAGCCCCCAATACATGAGGCGGGGCCTTTAGGAAGTAAATTATGGGTGCAGAGCCCTCATGGGTGGAATTAGAGTCCTTACAAAAGGGCTTAAAAGAGTGGGTTCACCTCCTTTCTCTCCCTTCTGCCCTTTCTGCCATGTGAGGACATGGCATTTGTCCCTTCCAGAGGTGCCTCAGTAAGGTACTGAACTTACAGCACTTTGATCTTGGACGCTCAGCCTCCAGAAATGTGAGAAATACATTTCTATTATCTATAAGTCAAAAAAATAAAAAATTAAGTTTTTCATGTTCGATTCAGATTTTGCACTAAAAATAAATCATCATAAGTAGAGTAGAAACTTTCTGTGTATTGTTTCTGAATTCTCATTCTTCTCCTAATGTATGGTGAAATATATTCATTATTCCAACGCATGTTTTATAATAGCGTAATCAGTGTGCAATTTGTTTTTCTTTCACTCACCATTAATTCTTAAGACAGATTTATGTTGATACACGTGGCATTCATCTACTAGTTTTGTAGTCATGGCAGTGAATGTTTCAGTTGCTTCCATCTTTTTGCTGTTGAAAATAATGCTTCAGTAAACATTCTCTTTTAAATTTTATGCCACACTTAGAGGGGCTTTTTTTCCTAGAGAATATTATCAGAATTCGAAAGTGCTAGATTGCAGGATATGTTCATATTTAACTTGCTAGACATTGCTAAGTTGTACCTCTGAATGCTCACACCAATTTATATCTCTACTGCAATATATAAAAAGCTTCACTTCATGCTGAATTTGTTATGCTAATTTAGGATTTTCAGTGTTGTATTGCTCTCACGTAAGAAACCATTTTTGTTTAATACACACATTTTCTTGATTATGTTGGAGGTTTGGCACTTTTTTCCATATCACACTGGTCCTATGTTTTCTCATCTTGTGAATTTACCTATCCAATCTGGATCCTAACTGTTTCTCAGTTACCCAGCATTGATAGTATGCATTTTCTCCTACACTTCCCCTTATCTCTAACATTTTGGGTTGTTGGTTTGGTGGTAATGAAATTTTTTAAGGTGCTGTGTATCATGGAAATATCTCATTTCTCCATCAAGTTTGAAAGATAATTTTACAGGATATATCAGTCTGGTTTGGGAGTTTTTGTGTTTGTTGTTGTTGTTTTTCTTATAGGGCTTGAAAGACTTCATTCAAAGCTCTTCTTGCCTTTAAGATTTGTGTTGAAAGGTCTACTGAAATTCTGATAGGCTTTCCTTCATAAGTGATTTGTTGCTTTTCTCTAACAGCTTTGAAGATTCTGTTCTTTTGTTGGATTCTGGTATTTTAATTGTGATGTAGAGTGGGGCGGTTTCTTTCTGATCAGGACTACCTGGGGTTCTATATGCTTCACTTATCCAAATGTTATATTATTTTTTCTATGTCTGGAAAGTCTCCTGCTGTTATTAATATGAACAGATTTTTTATGCCTTTTTGCTTTCTTTTGATTCCAGTCACTCTTATATTAGTCTTTGAGGCACTGAGCAGCTGTTGGTTCCATTTTTCATGTTCTCTTACTGTTTTTAAGGTATCTCTCATTAACTGATCACTAACCACTGCCCTGTTTCTTGATCTGACAACTGTCCTCACACAGACACTTCTGCTGCCCATACTTTCAGTTGTAGTTTTAATCTCCTGAGTTTCTGTTGGGAACTTTTTTATGGACTGCCGTTCCTTTCTATGCTGGGCAGTCTTTAGCATGTTTTGCATCTCTTTCTTTAGCTCCACTAGATTTGCTGATCATTTGTTTCATTAGGGTCATTGTCTCTTTACTTATGTCTTATTTGAATTCACCAAGCACCTTATTGAGCTGTTCTGTTACCTCCATTGATACCCTTTCAGATATTTCTACTGTGTGTTTTGTGATTTCCTCCCCACTTGATGCCCGTTTGATTGGCTTTGGGAGAGTTGAGAGCTTTCAGAGGCATTTTGTTGACTTTTTTCTCAGTGTTGACATTTTTCTCATTGTTTGTTTGTTTTCTGTGTTAGTTTGCAGCTTATTTGGCCTAGCGGCTAGTTCTTCAGGAAGGTGCCACAGTATTATTTCTCATCCCTGTCAATCCAGACATGGGCAGACACAGAAAACCAATTGGCAGCAATAACTACGTCACCTTGATTGTAGTAGCAGAGTCAGCTACAAATGTCCAATGCAAACAGAGTATTGAGAAATCCTAAGAACCACTCATGAATCACCCTTGACTGTTCTGCTAGAACAACTAAGAAATAGGAAAGTGCTATATGCATAACTAGATTTTTATTACAGTACAAAAAATACAAATCAGATCTAGACAGAAGAAGGGAAAGACCTGAGAGAATCCCAAGTGTGAAACTTCTGTGACCTCTCTGTGAGGT
>RJWT010006926.1:0-28350 GCA_004365215.1 Cuniculus paca | reverse complement strand
CATATATGCTTATATATGAATAGCTCTAAAATATATGCATATCCATATGTATGTATATACTCTCCTTACCTCACAGTCTTATCTCTATGACAAGTCTGTTTATTTTATATTTTAATTTTTTCCTCTAATAAAAAATAGAAAAGTTGACTTTACATTCTTGTCCTGGGACACAACTTTGGTGGGTAGTAAAAAGAAGACTGATCATTTATGTCTCTTTTAGTGGCTTATTTAAGCATTACTTAGGTTTCCTAATATTTGCTTCATAATTTCTAGGCTTCCTTGTCCTTGTTGGCTAAAGGTACATTTTAGATAATCACTTTTCTAAAACATGTTATCTTTTAGCATTCATAGCTCCCTATTTTTTATGGTTATTGGTTCTTAAAGTACATTGTTACTTTTTTCCTACTTGCTTTTAACTTCTAATTATTCTTTCTTGTGTTCAGTGTTTTACAGCATTATTTAATTTCATACTTAGAAGCTATTATTTTTTCAAATGTTATCATTAAGATGTAAGTAGCTTGTTTGTTTGATGCTTAGTTTCTTTCCCCATGTTTGTCCATATTTGAATTTTCACTCTTACTTAACCAAAAAACTAAACTTCAGTATTAAATTTGAAAGTATTTGAAGACAGGATATCACTGAAATTTCTTTTAGAACATATTTTCATTTTTCATTGTGCCTTGAAATAAAAATAAGGATTTATTTAATAACAATTTGTATGATTTTGTCTGAAATGTTTCATGTGTTCTGATAAAAAATAATGTTTTACTTATTTTTGCACTGTCATCTATTTTTGGTGTAGATAAATACTGAGGAACATGTGGATGCAACTGATAAGGAGGTTATATCATGGGATCATAAGATTCCTGAGGATATCCTGAAGGAAATAACTACCTCTAAAGAGGTCCCAGCAGAAAGTGTTACCGTCTGGATTGATCCACTTGATGCTACACAGGAATATACGGGTAATTCTAAAATTGATCTCAAACCTTAGATTGCCATTTTATATTAAAGAACTAGAAACAAAACAGGTGATATATATTGTTATCTGAAACATTTGGACTGGATCAACTATTTTCAACTTTTCCTTTGGTTCAAGATCCCCTTATTACAGCGTCCATCCTAGCTCATTGAGAATCAGTAACTCACTGATTCTTCAATAAAGGAATATGTTTAACATTGATAGCATAATGGTTTCAATTGAACATCCCTTATTGAGGAAATTTATTTAATCAGACTATAATAATTACTTGGGGTATTGGGAATTTATATCTATCTATAATCTATGTATCTGTCTGACCTTAGAATTCAAAATGGTAGATGCTAGATAGAAACAATTTAAGTAGCAAAACAAAATTATTGCCTTTCTCACCATTCCCATTCCTTTTGCTTATTTCTAGCTCTAGATTTATTTCACAGTATCCTTTCTCAGGCTTTGCTTTTTCTGGAGATGGCCTAATTCCCACTTTCTCTGTTGTTATATATGTTAAAGTTAGTTGTTTATCTGTTTTTCCCACTAGTGGTACATTTCTTGAATGGGGGAGCCTCTACTTTGTTACTCTTATATTCTAATGCTTATGAACTGAACTTGAATCATAATGCATATGTTCTCTAGTTGGAGAACAGGGAGAAGACAGTAGTTTTACATATCTAATATTAACTGAAATTATAAAAAAGTACTTTGTATGAGTAGGTAATTGAAATATAGAACACTGAGGAATGAGTATATAAGTTTCCTAATCTGAAGTAGCCTGAAAACATAATGATAATATCTAGTAAACATATTTCTTGTGTGAGAACTGTTTTAACCAAGATGATTTTTAAATTTAATCCTAAAATTAAAAATTTATATCTAAAGATGGATAATTATTATCTGTATTATACAGATGGGGAAACTGAATTTAAGTAATTTTTCCAAAGACATGCTGATGATAAAGTGGTGGACTTGGGAAATAACCCGGGTAATCTGTTTCTATAGCCAGAATTCTTTGACCCCTGCACCTGGCCTTCATCCTTAGACTTTGTTTAAAGAGATGATTGTCTTTGGAACACTTTTTTGTACATAAAACTTTAATGAAATAAAACAGAATCTTGTATCCCAGATTTATGCACAGTACCTTGACAGTTGTATGGGTTTTTTTTGTTTTTGTTTTTGTTTTTGTTTTTTTCTCATAGAGGATCTTCGACAGTATGTTACAACGATGGTGTGTGTGGCTGTAAATGGTAAACCTGTGCTTGGAGTTATACATAAGCCATTTTCTGAATATACAGGTATGAAACATGAGAACTTTCAAGTGTTAATATTATGGAACTGTTTGTTTATGATACTTCCCTTTGTGTTGGAATCTCACCTGTAGCTCAGTATTATTGAAGTCTGTCCTCTGCCCTGGGGGTATGATAACCCTTCACTGGATACACTGAGGATTTTATGGTTGGTACTGATAATATATAACAGAACATGGCTTTCTAAAGCCATTCTTAGGGGTTGGACACTGTTGAATAGAAATGAGATTCTCAGTCTATTGTGGATACTGTTAGGCACAGACTTTCCCCAGAAGCTGTGGTATTTTTTTTTCCTTATGCTCTTGTTGGTGAGTTCTGAGGGCTACTATTTAGTTTCTCTAGCCAAATCTATTGTTATCCTGCAAGCTTGGTACTATGGTGCTTAAGGCCAGAGCTACCTTAGCATCAAAAATGATGAATAGGGTCCCTGTGAAAGTCTGAGGTGATAGGTTATTCTTTTGATAGCTCTGGATATCTTTCAGATATTTGTTGGCCTTCTATCATGATACAGTCATATGTTTTACTTTCTGTGGATGGCAGGGCAGATCAATGATGTCCTTGTTGGGAGTGAAAGGTATGAAGGCCAACCAGGGAGCTTCACATCAGTTTAAAAACTGTGTCCTTGCCAGTGCCAGTGGATTTAGTATTTTGGTATCACTGCAGACATTACACTGCAGTTCAGAGAGGCTGCATTCATCCAAGTAGCAGTAATGGTATAAACTATGATTACAAGTTTATCAAGACAAGTTGTCATGGTAGAAGAGGGAGGGAAATAGTGTAAGCATCATTGCTGACAGGCTGAAGAGAATTATCGTACCTTTTCCTTGGTAACTATCAATACACAGGATAGAAATTTTGACCCTTTGACTACATTCTTCTCTACAACAACAAAGTTCTTGATAGTAACAATATCCACTCTGCTAGTATTGAAAAGAGCCCTAATGACTAGGTATATTCCTTCCTATCACAAGGACAAAATACCCAACACCCACAATTTAAAGGAGGAGAGGTTGATTGTGGCTTGCAGTTTTCAAGTGTTTGATCCGTGGTTGCCTGGCTCTAAGGTAGAAATGGCATGACAGAAGAAAGCCGCTCCACCATGGAAGCCAGGAAGCAAAGAAAAAAGAAGGAACTAGAACAAGAATACACCCTTTCAAGTTATGTCCCCAGTGACCTACCTACTCCAGACAGGCCCCACCTACAAAGAGGACATTCAGCAATGAATTAATCCACTGATGAGTATAACATCCATGTGATCCAGGTACTTTCCTCAAGGCCCACATCTGAACACATGAGACTTGGGGGACTTTTTAGATCTAAAGCTTAATAACCCCTGTATTTGTTTACTATGACTGCTATTATTAAAGATCACAAACTCTGTATCTTAATAATATAGTTTCTATTTCAGTTCAGAGGCCTAGAGAGCCAAAATAAAGCTGTTGATAGAGCCATGCTTGATCAGAAATCTGCAAGAGACAATTCTTCCATGTTTTTCTCTGTTTGTTGCTTTACCAGCAGTCCATGATGTTTTTTGATTTGTAAACACATCAGTGTCTACCCTCTTCTTCCCATGGCATTCTTCCATGTCTTATGACACCAATTATATTGGATTAGTGGCTCACCCTATACCAATATGACCTTATCTCAACTTATTACATCTACACTGAGCCTGTTTCTAAATAATATCAACTGTTGAGGTGCTGGGGATTAAGATTTCATCATAGTTTGAGAGACACAATCCAGTCTATAATAATCCTCAGAGGACTGAGGATATAACTCAGTGGTAGAAGGCTTCCCTTCTATATGCAAGGTCCTAGATTTGATTTCCAGCGCTGTAAAAAACCAAACCAAAACTACAACTCCAGAAAGTTAAGCCAGGTAGCCCACAATGAAATCATGCTTGGTGAGACCTTAACTCAATGGAGACGGTCCTTAAAAGAAGCAGAAAGGATACAAATACACATGAGGTAAGACAGTGTGAAGGTGGAGGCAGAGATTGGAGTGATTTTCAGTAAGTCAGGATTGCCTGCAGCCACCAGAAATGAGGGAAAAGGCATGGAATAGATTCTACCTAGAACCTCTTTTCCAGGAGAAAAATACTGCTATGCCTTGTTTTTAGCCTTAAAAAGTGAAAAGATAACATTTTTTCCTTGTAAGCCACTGAGTTTGTGTTGGATTTGTTACTGTGGTCTTAAGGAACTAATTCACTGGGCATTCTATAGAACTGTTACTTACTTAGACATCCCCATTGCATCTTGAGGTAGAGCTGACCACACTAAAAGACTGTCCTGAGGTTGCAGGCCTGTAATCCCAACTCACAGCACTCTGGGAGATTGAGGTAAGATTGTAAGTTCAAGCCTCATCTGGGCAATTTAGGGAGACCTTGTCTCAAAGTAAAAAGAAAAGAAGAAAATTAAAAAACAAAAATAAGAAAGGGGCTGGGGACATAGCTCATTGTGAAGACCTTGGATTCATTCCTCAGTACTGCCAAAGGAAAAAAAGAGAGGAGAGGGGAGAAAGCGGGGGGAGTGGGGGAGAGGGGAGGACTGTTAGTTCTGAAGAAATAGACATTAATTTTTTTAAAGTTGCTAGCTTTTCCAAATAACCATGCCTTGAATCCCAAATTCTAGCTGATCTGAGATAGGCTAAACATATATTCAGGTGTTGATTATGTGTTTCAAAATCATATCAATTTGAATGCTTACCATTGACAGTTAGAATGCTATGAAAGATTTGTATGTTATGATGTTGGGCCTTAAGATTACTTATATAATTAATTGCTTTATCGTCTATGGATTACTTTTACATATTTCCTTTAACCCTCACTGAATTAGATAGATACAAGCTAGGCTGTTAATTTAGGTTGCTGTAGGATACACTACGATGTAGGAGGTTCAACAAAATAGTTTATTTTTTCTTCACTTACAGCTGATGTGTATGCAGTCCAGGGATACCATGGTAGCTCCTTGATACCAGGCTTTGTTCCCCTAACACTTACTGCCCTTCTGGGCATGATTCAGCCCAGCTCACTCTTCTGTATACCACCAATGGAGAGAAAAACGGAGATTATTTTCCACTAAGAGTTTGACCTGTGTGTTACATGCATCTCATGTTGCTCATTTTTCATTGATGAAAACATAGCTAAAACCCACTCACAAGAAAAGCTGTGAAGTGTAGTATTTATTTTCAGTGGCCATCAAACAAAAGTTCAAGGATTCTTTCACTCAAGGAAAATGGGGAAAGTGGGTACTGGAATCCAGCTTCTCAGTACTCTGCACTTAGTGTAGCACAAAGAGAGGGATATCATTACTTAAAATTAGTATTTCCACTTAAAAATAAGAACATAAGATTCAAAAATTCAGTACGTTCCTGCCGGTCATCCTGCTAAATTAGTGGCAGATTCAGCCCCAGGAATTTTATTCAAATTAATATATCACAACACTTCTATAATAGTAATGCCACAATTCTAAACATTTGTATAGTGTTTAACAATTTGCAGCATATGTAATATTATTTCATTTGAACCTTTAGATAAATGTGTGGCATGGAAAGCCTTTGGTGTTATCTTTTGTTGTAGATGAAAAAATGGGCTTAGCATCTGCTGTCCTGAAAACCATATAGCTCCTGTAAGGGCTAAGCCCGCCTCACTAGTTTGCAATTATTTAGTATTTTCAATTTCTAAAGTGCATTGCAATTCATTTTTGTATTCTTAAAATAATTCTGAAGGGATATAAAATAAGAATTATAGTGACTTTATATTTAGGAAACAGGCATATAAAAGTTAAATTCAAATCTTTACACTTTGAAACCTTCTTGTTTTTTGACACTGCCCCTCCTTGCCTCTCTCTGTATCAGTTTGAATTACATTTAGCTTCACAGAAAGTAAATCTGACTACCCATAGTTCAGTTAAAGGAGCTTCTCTTTCTCACCTAATGGAATGGCCAAAAAGTGATTTAGTGACATCAAGAACCTGACTGCTCTCTCCTTTTTCCATTACAAGGTAACTTTTTGCATGCTCATAAAGATGAGTCCTCCTCTTTGCTATAAGTTTACATTTTAGGCATTACAAAAGGAAAAATTCTACCCAAGAATTTTTTAATATCAGGAAAATTCAACTTGAAACCCTAAGCCTGATTCATTGAATCTCCACATTTAATAAACATTGACTGGTGGTCACGTAGCACCTTTAGCTGTAAATAGAATCTACTATTCAAGACAGAATGAAATTTCAATAAAAGACATGAGAGGCAATTGATGCTAGATAGCCAAATAGATGCACATCCTTTGGGCCTTGCTTTCCACATGCATCTTTTCTTTTAGGGAAAAGAATAGGGATAATAAAATACCCATTTTGAAAAACGTTTATACTTTAATAATGTGCATCCCCCTCCCTCATAAGCTTACGCACCTTAAAATAAGGAAGCTAAATGCTCAAGAACAGTTTGTTTCCAAAGTGTCTTTTTAAATTAGCATCTCAGTTACTTTTCTCCTTGCTGAGACAAAATACCAGACACCCACAAGTTAAAGGAGGGAGAGTTTATTTTAATTTACAGTCTAGAGGTTTCAGTCCATAGTTGGTTGCAGAAGAGAAACAGTCCATGGCAGGACAGGCAGGAGGCAGCAAGCAGCAGCAACAAGCCTCCTTTCCCCCCACACAGGATGGGGCTTCCCATTACCCATACCCAGAAATAGGATAATCCAATTAGTGGACTAATACATTACAGCACACCCTTCATACCAGTGTCACATCCTTAATCTAAATTCACACACCCTAGATCCAGCCACCTCTGAAAAACCCCACTTACAACCACAGGAGACTTTGAGGGGACATCTAGATACAAGCCATAACAGTTAGCAATAAAATGTCTCAGTCTTCTGTGATGCAGTTTACTACTTGCCCAGTGTACTGGAACCTAAAAGTACCTGCCAGTTAGCAAATGCATTGAAAGAATCAGATTGTCCAAAAGTGTGGTTGACCTTTCATTTCTGCATGAAGGGTTTGTTTGCTTTGTGCCTGCCTTTTGGAATGTTATTTTCAGACCCAGACTGTGTATTGATGTTGGCAGAGTACCAATTGTAAATTATTGTATGTTTGCCAGAATTTAGCTATATTTAACTGTAAATGGAGCTGGATATTACTGTTCCCATTACAGCAGAAATGGAAGAACAACTTACCAGAATTCTTATCAGACTTTATAATTAATCCCTTGAGTTTGTTGTAGTAAGACATAGTTGAATGTATTTTAATGAAGTAACATAAATGCATAATATATTCATTCAATGGAAACTTGTAACTGTTAAAAATAAATTATATTGGATTTCTGTATAGGAAAGTATCAACCCATTTTTATTTCACACTCAGCCTTTTTAGCCTGTCTCACCAACACAGTGGTACCTCGGTTCACGAACTTCATTCTTTCCACGATTCTGCCAGAATCATGGAAAGAATGAAGTTCGTGATCCGAGGGAGGACTGTAAATTAAACACAGTCTGTATCTGCTGTCTTATCGCCATTACCTCCTCCTCATCAGTAATTTATATTGAAGCACTGACTGTACTTTTTTAAATATGTCCATATAATTGTAACAAATAATCCATACAACTGTATTGAGTTTTAATCCTAAATTGGTAATTCTTCTTCAAAATTCTTCTGATAGCTACTCAGTTACACTATTTTTATTCACTTACACAATACTGACCTCTAGAGATGCAGCATTGTAAGTTCACTAAGAAGTAAAACTTTCTGACATTTTTGTGGAGAATTTTTGGCTTTTTATGTCATCATTTCTTTTTTGTTTTTACTTTTATTGTGAATAATTTCGAACAACATTATGTGAATATTCGTTTACTCCACCTGGATTTAACAGTTAATATGTTGCTGGACTTTTTTTGTTTTTTGTTTTGCCTGATTACATTTAGGAAAAGTTTAAGGATCATAACATTTTCGGTTTGTTCCTGTAAGGACATTTTTGTACAGAAGAACAGTACTATTAAATAATAAAAATCAACAGTGATTCCCTAATTGCTACCCAATAGTCAGATTTCCCCAGTTATTCTTAAAGTGGATTACCAGTGACTGATGACCTGAAACCAAGATCTAGTCAATGATGCTTTTTTGTTTAAGTTGCTGTGTTTAATTTTCTTAAACTAGAACAACTTGCATTCCTCTTCACCCCTGTGACATTGATTTGAGACCAGCTCATGTCTTCTGTAAAATGTCCTCTCTTTGGCATTTATCTCATTGTTTCCTAAGGGTGTCTTTTAACTTACTTTTATATCATTTAATATGACAGCATCTTTCTCACTGTTAATGATGCTCAGTTGGTTAAAATGTTCATGACTGGAACTCTGAATTATAAAATTATTTTTATTTTCTTACTATTAGTAGATAATCTGGAGAGAGATTTTGGCATCAGTTGAGATCTATTTTCTCTTAATAGTTTTAGCAACTGTGAAGGACATTGAAAAATGAGATTTTTCTAAATCTTGTATTGTCTGCATATGTTGAACTTTCTTCATCAGCTGGACTTATTGTGAAATGTATTTTCTTTTAGAAATACAGGATAAATTAAACTTTTTCTTTAATGTATCAATTTTCAGAGTAAGCAGTTAATGCAGACTACCTCCAAATAGGAAAAGAAATTTTAGTAAGTGGGGAGGAACAGGCTTTCTCTTTAAAAAAAAAAATTTATATCTTGTCATACATTCAGTATGGTTCAGAAACTGTAGTTACTACTTGTAAGATAAATGTGTTCTTTTTTACTGCTCACATTTATTAATTGCCTATTATCCTTTTTTCTGTATGTAGTATTGTATAATCCTAGACATTCCTGCTAGTTCTCTGCTAAAAACAGATCAGATTATTTCAACTTTGTACTTGACAACAATCCCATTTTACTTATTCATATCTTTGTTTTTTGATCTTCACTTTTAAGCTCTGCTATTCAGCTTAGCAGACATATATTCTTTGAGTCTCAGCAGTCAGCTATGGAGTATCATTTATACATCTTTATTCTCCCATGTCATTCCCATCTCTGCTGTCCTTTCAGATCTGTTGTTACATTTATTCAATGTTAGCTAGCAGTGCTTTTGCTAAAGGTTCCCCCGTCGTCCCTTGGTTGGGTAAAACCTGTCCTCTAATAGATTCCTTATAGCTTATGGGTTTAATATTACTTGAGTACATGTTCAGCTTTTTCTACAGCCTTGGTACTTGAAAGATTACTTGACTAGTTATGAAAGCTTTGGTCTGTCCTGCATTAGTGTCTTAAAACTGTCATAACAGATTACCACAAGCTAGGTGGCTTAAAATAACAGACTTCACTCTGTTGTAGTTCAAGAGACCAAAAATATGATAACAAGGAGATAATAGGATCATACTTTCTGCAGGATAGGGCTAAAATCTTTCCTTTCTTCCACCTTCTGTTGGCTCCAGAAATTCTTTACATTCCTGGTTTGTAGATGCGTTCACTCCAATACGGCAATCTTTGCTTCTGTCTTTATACAGTGGTCTCTTCTGTCTGTCTTCTCTCTTCATATAAGAACTTTTATCATTAGATTTAGGGCCCCCAGCTGAATTCTATATGATCTCAACTAATTACATCTGCAGAAACTCTACTTTCAAATAAAGTCACATTCTGAAAGTTCCAAGTGGACGTGGGTTTTGGTAGGACACTATACAATATACCCCTTTTTCTTAATTTGTACAGACTGTTGAACCGGGGAGTGTATCTATGTGTGTTGACTGTTGTTGATGAAAAAGGTGATGCTGTACTGATTTTCATTCCTTTGTGACTTTTTTGCTTGGTGTAAATACAAAAGAAGTTTATACTTAGCATCTAATAATAGCACTGTTGTGTTTCAAAGTTGATATTCTAGGCGGATTTCCAGGTACTCAGGATGCTTGTTAATATAGGGAATTAGATCCTTTTTTATTTCAGGGACATTTTATGAAACAGTTTTAAATATTACATTGTTAGCCTTGGTGAACTATATTTATGCCATAGTGAGTGCTGTATCAACAATCTAATTGGTATAAAGTTGAGTAAGTTTGTTATCTTGAGTAGTTTGATAAGCAGTGAAGAACCCTTACAAACCAACAGTAACATCTCAAGCCATCCCTGGGGTCTTCTTTTCCCCTTTAATATTCTGTTCATTTTGAAATCTAAGGCTTTTGTTTTTTTTATACTCCTTGATCAAACAAAATGTATGCTAACTCATTCGCCTTTCTATATTCTATTTATAAAGTTACTTAGGAAATTGAGCCAATATTCAAATAATTGAAACCATATATCCGAAGTAAAGTAGATATAGGAGAGAAATCAACTTTAAAATTTGAGTTACCCATGAAAGTTAAGATTATCTCACAGATTGGGTTCCCCAGAAGTCAGACTTTGAGAGATGAGTACGCAAGATGTTTATTAGAGAGTGTATTGAATCAGATTTGCCAAAGGAGGGAAGGAAGCATAATAGATGCAGAGAGAAATTAGATTTCAGTGCAGTCCTAGTAAAGGCTTGGCCAGGACCCCAGGAAAACTGAAGCATGAGAGTTCTTAAACCAAATGCTTAATAGCTTCTTTGTGACTCTACAGGATCACATGACCTTTTCTCAGAGTTGTCTTGAGTTATCTATTTTACTATTTTAAAAAATGTTACATTTGAAGGGAAAAAAAATAAAGCATTGCCCTTTGGGAAAAACTACAGATAATCTTTAGAGGAGTATATTTTCTTCAGTCACTTGGTACTTTGAGTTCTGAAGAGTGTAACTTTTTTTAAAGCTTCAGTGCTATTAATGTGTATTTCCTTTTCAGCTTGGGCAATGGTAGATGGTGGTTCAAATGTGAAACCTCGCTCGTCTTACAATGAGAAGACTCCAAGGATCATCGTATCTCGCTCCCATTCAGGGATGGTCAGACAGGTTGCTCTTCAGACCTTTGGAAACCAGACTACAATCATCCTGGCTGGTGGTGCTGGTATGTTTTCTCTCACTGGTGATTCCAGTGTGTGTTTCCACATGGGCAGCCTATGTCAGGAGACTGGTGTGCTTGTCTCATGCTTGCCAAAAAGGTGAGAAAGAACAGTGTGTTTTCAAGCCAGATTCAGTCTCCTACTTGAAAATTGCTAGGGTGAGATTTCAGTGGCATTGGCTGTGCCAGTCTCACAGTAGTGACTTCTCTTTCTCAAATACTACAAAGGCATCTTTCCATTAGTTATGTACCATCAGTGGTTGCTTTTTGTATGTTCTGACTTCAAAATAATTGTCCCTTAGTTTATGAGGGACAGGATGAAAAATCAGCATGTAAAAGATGTTTCCTATAGCAGAAGAAAACCAGTAATCATCCTGGCTATTACCTTACACAATCAGGATAAACAACAAAGTCAGGTACCCACCCAGCTTACTATTTTATCACCCCATCGTAGATCAAAGGTTGGCCCACTTATTCTGTAAAAGGCCAGATAGTAAATATTTCAGACCTTGGGAGCCATGCACAGTCTTTGTTGCATACTGTTCTTTGATTTTTAAATCACCTTTTAAAAAGATTTTTTAAAAAAATCTTATTTTGAGACATTACAAAAACAGAACATGATCTATATTTGGCTTGGGAGACCATTTGATGACTACTGTCATGAGTTGTGTTTAACATGTCAAATTTTAATTTAGGTAAATAGCAGATTTCAGAAAACCTCGATGTTGGAGTATCTTTCTGATACAGTAGTAGAGGAAGAAGTAAGCTTACTTTTAAGCTTATAACAGTTTTAATTTGCTGATCACATACATCTGCCTTCCTTAGTATTTACTTACAGGTTCTTTTAGGTTGATTAGGAAAGACGTTGTCCAAAATACCCAGTAGAGATAAGTTAAACAAGATTATCCAGTCTGCATCTGTTTTATGTATTTAATTTGTGTTCCTTAAATTCCTCCATTTTACAGAAAGGATTTAAGGTGGTGGCATTAGTTGTTCTTCTTTAAATCAGGCCTTCCCAGTGTTTAAGTGAAACACACAGGTGTTTAGCTTTGGTACAGTATGCCATTCCAAGCAAATGGTACTACTGAATATGTCACTCCATAAAAGCCACAATGAAGGTTTTAAAAATTAATAGGCATATGTCTGGTTATACATATTTTTGCTCCATTGAGTTTCATGTTTGCATTGTTACGTCTAAAAATACTTGAACACAATTTCAGACTTCCTATGTATTTCACAAAGACTGCACCGTGAGCTCCTAAACACCCTGTCCTATTTTCAGCCATGTATTTAATAAAAAAATTTACTCTGCCCTCTTAAAATCCTTTGAGCAGTAATCTAAATTCTGTGTTTATCTTTCAGGTTATAAAGTTTTAGCACTGTTAGATGTGCTTGATAAGAGCCAAGAAAAAGCCGATCTATATATCCATGTGACATACATTAAAAAGTGGGATATATGTGCTGGAAATGCCATCTTAAAAGCCCTTGGGGGATATATGACCACCTTGAGCGGTGAAGAAATCAGTTACACTGGATCAGACGGCATCGAAGGTGGACTCCTTGCTAGTATCAGAATGAATCACCAGGCTTTGATCAGAAAACTCCCAGATCTAGAAAAGACAGGACATAAATAAGCATAACTGATTATAGGGTGCAACTTCCGTACCTGAAATGGTTAGCCTGAAATGCTGGAAGCTTCAAAGGATTGGAGGAGACTGTGCATTGTCAAGGCCATCTCAAACTTTTAAAAAGTATTTTTGAAGCATCAGAGACCTTATTTTCCCTCTGATAGGATGCAAGACCAGGGAAAATGGATTGCTTCATGTCTCAAGTATTGTCTTTATTTTTGAGACTATTTTCGTACAGTTGTCATACACAAGGCGCATATATATATTTGTGAATTAAAATCTATAGCTGAGTCTACACTGTTATATGAGTCACCATTTTCATACATTTTGAATCTTCACAGTTTGTTAATATTTTCATAAAGAATTGAGTTGAAAGGATTGATTTTTGTGTACATATTTAATTTTACAATCATATCTCATTGAAAATAAAGTAATTGGGGATTTTTTACTCCAAATTCATATAGAAAGCACAAGAAGCCACACATTCATTAATATGCAACAAATGTTCATGTTAGTGAATATTTGTATGGCTTAAACTAGAAAAAGTTTAAATTGATTTTTTTTTTGAAATTTTAGTAACAGGTACCAGCTAGTAGGAAATACAGACAATTGGCAGTTTTCATTGTATTTGTAATTTTCCTTGTGTGTGTTGTGTTTTGTTCTTATTAAAAAAAAAAAAGTGTGTATACTCAATAGGTTCTACATTTTTGCCATCGTGCTGCTGATTTTCATTTTACTTGCGGAAGATGCATGGTTCCATCCTTTCCCTTCTGGCCAGCATTTAATCCTTAACTCGTGATCTGGTTTTAGGTTTCTGGGTTAGCAATTTACGGTTTTGGTACTTTTTCTTCTTATGGATATAATATGCTGTAAGACTAGAAATGACTCTATTATAATTGAAATTTACTTGACATAACATGCTTTGAATTAGTTTTTATTATTTTCAGGAACTTTGTTTTACTAAGTTTTGAAAGATTTGTGAAGTTTGTATATAGAGATTCTCTCAATATCAGGAATGAGTATGATTGCTTTTGTCATGTTGCTTTTACTATTCATGATTATACCTAACGTAACAAATTCAAAGTAGTGACTAGAGATATTTTGTAGTTTCCCATCAGATTACAATAATAAAAATTAAATTTTCTCTTTTTTTTTTTTTTTTTTTGGTGGTGCTGGTGATAGAACCCAAGGAATCAATGTTGTTAGGCAAGTGCTCTACCACTAATGTATATCCACAGTCCCACAGTTACTTTTTGATGAAATGTCTTTCTGTAAATTAGTCAGCAGAAAATGGTTGGAAAAAGTTGTGATGTGTTCATTGTGTTGCCATAACTACCCTTTTTTATGGGCTTTCATTGGAACCTGTGGTATTTCGCAGTGTGCTATCTAGAAACTTCATGTAAACAAACAGTACTCTTATTTCATGTGGCTTTAATGCCTTTGTATTCTCTAACAGCGATAAATAGAGGAGTTTCTCATTTCTTTTTCTTTTTAAAAAAATTTTTATCGCTGAAACAGCTATTTATTTTCTATCTTCGAGGTAAAATTGAACAAAGAATGTACAAACTAGCCTGGTAGAAATTCATACTTTAGGTTCGCATGTTACAGTCTCTTAAGGGTCCTTTAACTCATTTGTGAATTGAATCTAGTATGCCCAAAGGTTTCCATTCAGTTTCTAGCACCTGGTCACACAAATGCATTGAGTGGGCTTTTATTCAATGGAATTTCATTTAAAGTTCTAGTAGTTGGAAAACTTGATGTTTGTAAAAGGACTTGGGAATTTTGAAAAGAATATCAGAGACCTCATTGTTTTACTTCAAAATCCTTTTTCTCAGGAAAGAAGACAAAGGCATATACTGTTACTAAAATCCTATGGTATAAGCATTTGTTTTAATTGACAAAGGGAAATGGAACTGGCAAGTAAGAAATGGAGTTCATTAGAATTTAAAAATACTATGAGGAAATTTTATGATTTAATGGAAACAACACTTTGATGTTAGCAAGCATGATTGCTTTAATTTCACTCTTAAGAAAGTATTCTTTTTATCTCAGATCAGCTGTGACCTCTGAGGAGTTTAATATCATTAGTTTTCATAACTGAGGATGTGAAGGATGTGTATTTTATGCAAAAGTCAAGATACTGAGAGTTAAATACATTATTTTTATAATTTGGGGGATATAGTCTAGTTACTAATTATTTGTAAGTAATTTTGTAGAAAGTTCATTTTTAAAATTTTATTTCTAAGAGCCATTATACATTACAAGGAACAGTGTTTATATTTATTTATATGAGACTTGATCGTGCCACAACATCAGTAAAACACCATAAGTGAGGCATTTGCTATCTCCTAGAATTACATAATTGTTTTTAAAATATAGAAGAACATGTACAGTTTGCTTTTAATGATTCCCATCCCTCCAAATTCCTGGTCTTACTTTTATCTTTTGCTTTATTTAGAGGATATTTTTCACTTAAAACAAGTTTTATATGTCATAGTGGAAGCAGTGATATCAGTAACCTCAGTGTCCATCAGCCACCCTCTCCTTTTTCTCCCTTCATCTCTGCCTTGCCTCCTGTCTTGCCTGTTTTGGCTCCTTCATAGCCAGTTTGTTCCTCATCATGACCACAGACACACACACACACACACACACACACACACACACACACACACCACACACAAATCATTCACCTCTAAATTCTTGTATGTACTCATCTATCAAGATTGGCTGTTGAAATCTTACGGTAGAGCTGAGGCTGTGGTCAAATTCCCATTGAGCACATCAGTACTGATGGAAGCTGAATTAACCACTGTTTTTGAAAGGCTCCATTAGAAAGTAAAGGAAAATCACCTTTAAAACCACAAATTCTTAAGTTGTCAAATCTAACACAATACTAAAATCTTTACACAAATAATTTCTTCCTGCCCATCTCTCAAGAATGTAAGCATAGAGAATATGAAGGAATTGGATAGATAAACCTGCTTGAGGAAACTTTTTTTGTTGGTTTTCCTCCTTTTATTCCCCATGTCAGTTGAGTTTACAAGGACCTACAGGATGTTCATAGTTGTCTTTGAAGTGTGTTTGTCCCTGCCACCACCACCACCAGTTTAGTGTTTCTTGATTTTAAATCAGTAATATACAAATCTGTTGTTCATGATGTATCATGAAATAACAAAAGTGTTTTCTTTTACATGTTTTAAGCACAAGTTGTGCAAACTGTATCTATTTGTTGGGTGCTCCCTCTCAGTATTTTGCAGGTAATGTCAGAGGGGTTGGTCCAGGAACTTTGGCTGAGAAGAGGGTGGGAAGGGAGATTGAGGGAGATGGAGGAAAGAATAGCTGAAGGAGGATTCAAAACAATCATCTGGCCTGACCTCTAGGATCAGCAGCTCTGTCCCTTTCTTAGATGCCAAATTCAAATTTGGATTTCACTTGGGCTGTGAAAGGTGACAGCTACCTCTTATGACCCAAGTGTAAGTAAAGAAGATCGTGTGTCACTATAGAAAACAAAATATTCAGCTTTCTTCTCAAAATCCACCACATTAATGGTGGTCTTCCGGATGAGACAGTTTGACAGGTTCAAGCAGAAATGTTTTGATGATTTTAGCTGCAACTACCTATTGAGGCTATGTGACAATTGCTTCTAGATAGAAACAGTGATTTTTCATTTTAGATCTTGGTGGAATTTAAGTTGTATTTAATTAAATGCCTACAGAAAGTCTGTCTTGTAGCTATTATTTAAAATAAACCTATGGTTCAATTTTTATCCTAAAAAAAGTTGTGCCTTAATAATAGGGCATTGTATGTTAATAAGGGAAAACAAAACCTTTTTCTAATAGAGGGGAAAAATAGGAACTTTGGCCATTAAAATTTAAGTTCTGTGTTTTTAATATTAAAGTTGAGGAAACTTCATTAAAATTAAAATTGATATGAAATTATTTTTGCATAATCTAGCATTTACAACTAAAGTACATTTTTATAAGAACTGGCATCTTGGTGTATATAGGTCTGAAATGATATTTCATCTTTTGATTTTTAATTTAAATTAATGTAAGACTAGGATAACATTTTTATGAATTTTATTTTTAAGTAAAGCATTTCAATGTGCTAATATATCTGTTCTAGGCCCCTAGAGTCATTTTGATTAAAAAAATAGCTCTTTATTCGTGATAGCATGTCAATTGTTTATTAATGTTAAATAATACAGTATGTTATATGATGTGACACTTCCTAAGGAGGAGAGATTATAATTCTTATCAGCTGTAAGAGAGGAAGATTCAAATTCTGTACCTAGAAGAATTCTTGGTTTTATGAGGTGCTGGTTTACAACTTACTTTCACTTCATCAAAGCCTGGCAGGTGTGTGCATTCCAATTTACCGTTGGTAAAGCTATTTTTTTTTAATTTTAAGTTGATTAATGGTGAATTAATTTTGTGGAAAATGTGACTTAGTTGTTTTACTTTGAGATAATACAAGCCAAACTTTTAAGAAGGGTGATGAATAATATTAAGAGATACTGTTACATACTGTGTTTGTAGGAGTTCCCTGAAGTATTATTACAGATAAATGTAATTTGTGTAAACTACAGAAGCAGAAACTAACACTTGATTAGTAGTATGTTTCATTACATTTCTTTTTGTAGTATAATACACACATCTTATTCAGGAATGATGTGTTCTTTCTGTATTTCTTTAAATAGGAAAAGAAGCATACTGAGTTACTGAGATCAATTCACTTACAAAAAGATTTTACGTTTCTTCAAATGATCTCATCTGGCCTTGTCGAGTGTATAGCGTTAAGAACATTTATAGACTTTTAACTTATACATTTCCTCTTCTAGCAGTAGCTAATACTTTTTTTAGTGTAACAGGAGAATCCATGTTCTGCCATGATGAACAGTAACATTGCCAGGGCTCAATTTGCCCTCTGACAGTGTTAATTTGAACAACTATAGGACGTGTGTATACACAGAGGTTGGATTTATACTGAAAGTATGTTTCCTGTCTGTCTCTGTCTCTTCAGCTTTCTGTTTTGTTATCCTCACTTCCTCATTTCTTAAATTGGATCAACAATGAGAGAAATTTTAAAAACTTCACCTGTGAGTACACCATCCCCTTTCACACTTTTAAAGCCATGGAGGAGTTATCCTGTTTCCTTTTGTGGAGATGGTTTGCCACCACTTAAGCTGTGACCTGCTTAATCCACACCTTCAAATTTAGAGGGTTCTGAGTCCACTTTTTCCTGGGAAGTACACTCTTCTCCTCCATGGCTTTAGTCCCTTTATTTATTTTTCTTTTGTGTCTCACCTAACAGCACCATTTTAATATGTATTGTTACTGGATTGTAAACTTAAGTAGAGATTGAACCTTGGTGATTTTTGTGCTTTCACTTCAGTCCCAACACCTAGCTCAGTGTCTTGCACAAATTAGGTGCTTAGTGTAGAACTAAATTGACCTCAAGGTTACTACTTAGTGTTGCCATGTTTCACACTTCGTTTGTTATGAGCTGGTTGTTTGTTTACTTTGCAAATACTTATGATTATGACACCCCTCACAAGTATTTTTAAAAAGTTTTGCTTTTCCTTCAGATACTATGCTATAACCAGTAAACTAGAAAGTGTGATTGCTTCTAAGGACATAATTATCCCAAACTCTGCCCCTGGATATACTTTGCCAAATGAAATTTGAATTCTCTGAATAAACTGCTCATGTCTGAAAAAGTGTGCTGCATCTGCTTTTTTGTTTTTCTATTATGGTAAAACAAAAGTTAGCCACTTTAATCATGTTGAGGTATACAGTTCATTGGCATTAAGTACATTCAGAATCATGTGCAATCCTAATCACAATCCACTTCTGGAACACAGAAATTACACCCATTAAAGAGTGACTGCCTGTTCTCCCCTTGCTCCCACCAGCCTTTAGTATTCTCTGTTCCACTTTTTGTCTCTATGAATATAGAGTGTCTGCTTTTGAACTCCTAATGTGAGCTTGTCTGTCTCATGTACATGGAAGTTACCTGTTCAAAATGAATGTAACAGCAAAACTATTGACTTCTTTATGCAGCTTTTTAAAGTGAGGAGGATAGGGAGAGAAGTACAAAAGAAAATGTAGAAATGTATTAATTTCTTCTATTAAGAAATATCTGAAGCTGGGTAAATTCATTTGGAAACATTTAGGTTTTTGTATTTAGCTCCAATTCCACAGGTTTGAGGCAAGCATTGTTTTCACTGGGCTCTTGTGAAAGCTTGGTGAATGGCATGGTGGGAGTTCAAGACTGGAAACTAGAAAGTAACTTAGGGTCAGCCTCTAGCTTTCTGAACAACACATTCTATACACAACTAATGCAGGGTTGCTGGACAACTATCAGTCTTCTGAAGACAGGGCCCCTAGTGATGTTTCACTAGTGTCCTAGTTGCTTTCTTGTGACTGAGAATACCTGACACCTAAAATGTATAGGAGAGGTTTACTTTGGTTCATGTTTTTAGTCCACTGGCTCCAGAGCAGAACAGTATGGTAGAGAGGCACAGGAGAGAAAAAGCTTCCCACATCGTGCCTGTCAGGAAGCAGAGAAGGGGCAGGTTGGGATTGGGAACGATAGTATCTTCCAGATTTCCCCAGTGACTTCTAACCAGGCCCTGGTCTCCTAACATTCATCTATGGCACCCCCATGGTTCAGTCACCTTTGGGAACCACCATGTGAGTACATAAGGCTTTAGGGAGACGCTGGATGAAAACCATTATTACTAGGCTCTGCCTCTTACACATTCCACCATCACATCTCTACACTGAAGACCCAGCCTCTAACTCGAACCCTTGAGGGACAAACCACATCCAAACCACACTAGGTAGTTTTATAAAATACGTGATGAAAAGATACCCTAAGCTTTTTGTGGTTAAGTCCTGTGGATAATACACATCATCTAGTCTAAGTATTATTAGTGTGTGGTTTCATTTTTCATGAGGTCAAAACAAGCTTTGGAATGGCAAGACTTCATTCTGTCACTGGGAAGCTACTTGTCTATCGATGTGGAAAACTTTTTTGTGAAAGCTTTTGCTTTATTTCTTCAACAACTAATCCTAAATATAAACTGACACTGCTTCAAAGGCACAACTTTTCTGAAAATTAGCTTGTTACATTTCCTAAGGATGTCTTGAAGTATTTGTCAACTTTGCAGACTAGCAATTCCTCCCATAACAAGGCCAAGGCTGAGTGTAATAATGGCAGAGTGAGGGAGAGTGAGCTTGCTCTCAAAGTGGCAACCTTATCCCAGCTGAAAATGTCTGCATGGCAGGCATTCTGGAGTTCACTACCCAGCCACACAAGGCCATGATTGAAAACAAGCAGAAAATGTCTATGTCAGTGTTGTAAGAAGAATATGACTGCTTGATGCTTGTTGAAACTCCAAAGTGATATCTATATTGTCCAAGTCCTGTGAAGTGTTAGGTTCAGGAATATTAAAATATACCACAATAATTGTATTTATCATTCTTAGTGTACAGCCCAGGAAAGGTGAGTAGGTCAGGAATGTACTTTAGTTTCCTTTTGCTTTTTCTCTCCTTTTTTTCTCTTTTTAAAAACCACTGCCATTAGTGTTCCAGTGGTTGCTGGTGAACCTTCTGAGCAGTACGTTTTAATTTAATAGGCTCTTGCAGATCACCTTATGGCTCTCATTTGGTGAATCAGTTGCTGTGCTTGTCATGCATCCTGACATGAAGACTTCCCTTTCCTTGAAAGCCCACATAAGTTAGCATCATGTGGCCCTCCACCCCTACCAAAGTGCGTAAGTCTAGCCTCTTGTATTAGAATCATCTGTTATAGATTGTCAGTAGAGATAGCAATCTAACTTCCCATGAGCCTGATTTACAGTAGGAAGGTTTCTTCTCTCTTCCCTTCTGACCTCTCTCTCCTTCATCAGGTGCCTTTCCTATCTTCTTTTAGCCTACTGCTTTGTTTTCTATCACTTCTCTTTTATTTTGCTCTTTAAAATTACTTATGAATCTCTATTAGAGAAACCATGTGAGATTTAACCTCCTGGGGCTAGTTTATTTCACTTAGTATTATGGTATCAAGATTCATTCATTTTCCTACAAATGGCTCAGATTTATATTTATTCATGGCTGAGTAGTACTCCATTGTGCATATATACCTTTTTCTTTATGCATTCATGCCTCAAAAAAAAAAACTTGAGAGCTATCTTTAATCATTTCTAATACCAATTAAAGTTCACCAGGCTACTCTTACACTAACCCTTCCCCAAGTTAGCTGCTCCCCAAGATCCTTCTCCTCCCAGATATTTTGATTAATAGTGTATGTTAGTGATATTTTATTTTCACAGTTTTTAGTGCTCTGTCACCAGGATGGGGTTGGATCCTGCTACTCGGCATTAACACCGAGACAACAGCTTTAGAAAGACTGCTTCACGCAATTGCACAAGTCGAATTTCTTTAATAAGGTCTTTATTTTATATATACTTAACATACAGCTACATAAATGTACATGCATAGTGTTTCTGTTTTTCTCACTAAACTTGAATCAATACAGAATTTGTTAGTAAGAATGGTTCCAGGGGAACAGCACCTTAGGGATGAGTGCATTGAACTGATTCTGTATTGTATGGAGTATTTTTAAAATTTGGTTGAATATAAAGACATTAATGACTGTTTCCAGTGTCAAAGGGGCCGCTTGGTGGAACATGGGAAACAGTTATACAGGTTACGCAATACTTACAGGAGGGAAGTCTTGATGATAAAGTACTTATTCTCTGAAACATGTTAATAAAGAGTAAACTAGGGTGGTTTGGTTGTTTATAAATATGTTGCAAGACTTGGATGAAAAGTTCAGAGATTTAAATTCCCAGGATAAGGTCTGCGTAAGAAACAGGAAAAGCTCCTATGTTTGCCTTAACACACACACACACACACACACACACACACACACACACACAAATTGTTTTTTCTGTGACTACAGAAGTAAATTTTCAAAACCAAAACCATGAAGGAGAGAGAAGGCAGAAGGGAAGAGAGAAGAAGCCTTCCTAATGTAAATCAGGCTCATGGGAAGTTACATTGCTATCTCTACTGACAATCTAGGAAGCTAAACAATAACTCCTGTAACTGCCCAAATTGCTTGAATTAATTTTTGCTTCCTTCTTTAATTTTATTTCCTCTTCCAACTTCGGACCAACCAAAGAAAGCCAAATGCTATATGCACCTCTAACCTATCACACAGAATATTCCACTTTGAATTAATTCCCTCCAGTTTCCCTAGGCCAGTATCCTCCACTGGGGTTCACCTGGGGGCTTCTTTCTTTTTCCACTACAGGTCTCTCTCTCCTATGTCTGCCTTTGAATCACTGCTAAAATGCAGGTGATGGTGGCTGATTCTGGCTATAAAAAGCTCAGAATTAAACATTTGTGTTTCCCATTTATTATTTCTACACTTGCTGATTCAAGGTAATAAATACTGATACTGTGACATATGATACAGGACTGGGCCTTGTTGAGGTCTGTATGCCATCACCCTCAGAGACCACCTTTCCCCTTCTGATTTCTTCTACCTGGAGTGGTCCAAATTCCCAGAAGCTTGCATTACCATCTTGCCATTCAAGAAAGGCATCTGGTCTGAAAGCCATTCTCTGCTCCAATGTGACCTCTGCTACAGGAACTTATGCCAAGGATCTTGGGGTGTTGGCCATTGTTCTTGTTTCATCTTTTCCTGAAGTGTCCTGATAGCCCTCTGTGTACTCTGGCTGAAGGATCTGTGCTCCACATTCTTTTTGTTCTGACTGATTACTTCGGATTCACCACCTTTTTATGTGTGTCTGTGCCTGCAGGGAGGCTCAGGATCACCTTCGTCTTTCTACTCAAGTTGCTGGTATACAAGAGACTCTGAAAGTCTGTGTGACCTTTGTTTCACTATGACAGAATACCCAAAACAAACAATTTAAATGAAGAAAGATTTATTTTGATTCATATTTTAAGAGGTTCCAGTCCATGATCACCTGACTCAGTTGCTTGTAGGCCTACAATGAGGCTGAAACAACATGACTGCTTACCGTATGGCAGCTGAGAAGCAAATGGAGGGAAAGAGCCCAAACAAGGGACGAAGGGCCGAGGAACAGGATGTGGTCCCAATGTAATGTCCCAGTGATCCACTCCCTTCAAACAGGTCCCTCTCCCGTCTTTATTTACCTCCCAATAATGCCATCAAATTGTGGTCACATCTGTGGAGTAATCAGTGAATTAAGTTAGAACCCTCATGAACCAATCACTTCCTAACCTCAGCTGGCAACCAAGGCTTTACCACAAGAGTTCTAGGGGACAATTCAAATCCAAGCAATAATAAAGGTTGTCTTCGGAAGCTCATCCAGCTGTATGGATTTCTTGCTCCCCAGAACGTTGGATCATAGTCCTTGTGTTTATGGTTTTGCCTTCACGTGGCAGAAACAGAAAATTTTACTCCAATCTTTACCACCAATATACTGATACGGGCCTCAGTCTCTACAAATCTCACACATGGCTTGAATCTGGAAATCTGTGACATGAAGGAGACAGTGGTGAAAATGAAGGTGACAGTGAAGTAATCAGCATGCCAAGGAACCCTGGCAAAACTCCGAAAGGTAACACCAGAGGGACTGTGTATGCCATGACCTCTTCCCAGTGGCTATGCCTAGTGCATCTTTATTAAATATCTCACAATATAATTAAGGTATATTCTGCCTTTCCTAAGATTTTTGGAACTTCCTATACATAGTTTGTAAGTTTGTAAAAAAAAATCGGTGAAAGTCGGTTCAGTTATTTGCAGCTAAAAGACTTATAAAATACTTTCTCGTTCATTGTTCACCTGTCATTCAGGGAACTCATGGCTCTATTACAGAGACCAACTCAGCTACTGATTATTCAAGAGTGTTCTCTCCTCTGGGTCACACCTGGAGATGGAAGGCACCACAGGCACAGCAGTGAAGTGCAAAGAGAATCAGCCAAAGACAACAGCAGGAGGTCAGGCACAGTAAGAGGTGACAAGTTACAACCCAAATGGTTTGGTGAAGTTATGCTTTCCTCTGGTACTCAGAAATACCTACAGTGCTTTTTTTTATAGGCACATAGAGTGAGAGTAGGAGTATAGACTGACAATAAAGAACAGGATGGCAACCCTCTGATCTGGACACTCAGGGCAATTCAGGTTCCAGGAGACACTAAACTATCTCATTCAATCTTTTACCTATCTCATTTAATCTTTTCAGCATCTCAGTATGATATCATACTATCATTGTAGGCATAAGAAATTTGAGGCTTAAACATATGAAGGCCCAGGTTATGCAGCTGGCAAGTTGTGGAACCATGACACAGAGAGGGAGACAAGAGGGGAGGGTGGGGAAGAAAAGGAAGCAGAAAGAGAGGGAAGGAGGGCAAGAAAGATCCAAAGTGCCTGCCATTTTTTTTTAATTCACAGTATATTTTTTCAGCTAACAATATCTCTTTTTAGCAAAAAGCAAAGTATGCTAATAAAATAAAGACTCTAATAGGGCTGCAAAGCAGATATGTCTTAATACTTACCTGAAAGAAAAATGATAAATGAGAGAACTGGGACCTTCATCAGTTAGTGAGCTGCCACAGAAATTGTGTTCTCCCCAAAGCTTAGTTTCTTCTTCCAGTCCAGGAGACTAGTGACTGTAGTTTGTGTCCATGGTTGTTCAGAACCAGCTCCCAAAGCCCAAGCTCATCCCTAGTACTGTGTGGTAATTCTTCGTCTGAGAGGCTGGACAAGTTTTGTTTCCACCTGCAGGATGGTTTGACCTGGCTGACTCATGCTGCTCTTTGATCTCTTCTCAGTTACCAGCCTACATCACATTCAGACCCTGTGGAAATGATGGGTAGCGGTTTGTAGTGAGAAAGCACTTGTCTTACTTTAAAAATTTGTTGTTTTACAGCAGTTTTTTGCAAAGTCCCTAGACCAGCAGCCTTAGGAGCTCCTGGAACTAGCACAGATGCCAATTTTCAGCCCTGCCCCAGAACCGTTGATTCAGAAATAGGAGGGTAAAGTCTAGCAAGCTGCTGAACATTTCCAGGTGATGCTGAGGCTTGTTCATATTTGAAGACCACCAGTTTATAGTCAAGTATAAATCCCTGTCTTCCTTTTTCATTTTCCTTCTTTCCTTCCCTCCCTCCATTCCTCTCTCCTTCCCTCCCTCCCTCCCTCGCTTCCTTCCTTCCTTCCTTCCTTCCTTCCTTCCTTCCTTCCTTCCTTCCTTCCTTCCTCTTTCTCCCTCTCTCTCCTTCCCTCCCTCCCTCTCATCCACATTTTACTAGTGCAAGTTAATGGGTTTCATTTTCACAGATTCATAGAGACACACAACATACTTTAATCATGCACATCATACCCTTGCCCTCCTCGCTAATTTCACAGGATTTTGTTTTTTGTTATTTCAATGTGTATATGTTGATCATATTCATGTCATGTATTACCAACTTTTATACCCTTTTCTCTTTCTCCTTCCATTCCTTTTGTCTAATAAGAGTCTCCTTTCTACTTTCTGTTTTCACCCATTCCTATTTGAAACTATTTTTTAGTACCAAGAATATTAGGATTATTAAGCTTCTCATTGTACAGTCTTTGTTCCCTGAAAAATTTAGGATTTGTAAGCTATTTTTAAAGATTCCTGTTCCTGAGACATCTGTTTCTGAGACATTATGATATCAAATGACATTTGGCTCAAATAATGCAATGAGGTTGCCCCTAGTGCCTTCCTCCTGTAACATGTCATCAAGGAGATTTGTGGTTTATAGGATAGAGACATACATATGCCCTACAGGTTGTCAGAGAATTCTAAACTAAGATGTACACATTTGAGGGGGATGGCAGTTGTTCTGAAGGGAGAATGTTCTGAAGTCTTTCACATTACCGGATGGCTGTATTGGAATCCAGATAGTTCCAGGTGAGTTATCTGCCTCCACAGGTTGAGGTTGTCCAACACAGAGGCCCCAAAACCATCTCTTGTGCAATTGGACATTTATTTCTGAGCAAAAGATGATAAAGAAAGTCTCCTAGAATGTGTTGGTTGGAGACATGAAACGTAACCCAGTGTAATTCTGCAGTTTGGAGATTTATGATCCGAAAAACTACTGATGAAAAAGTCAAGCACATTACACAAATCAATACATGGACTTTTAAAATGTTTTTATTTTTCATATAAATAAATGATGGTGAATTCTACTTATAATTCTACTTACTAAGGAATCAGGATATAGACCATTATTTAAAAAATTATTTATAAAATTTTAATTTTGAAAGTGTAATATAGTAGTCAGCTTTTCTATTGCTGGCACATAATACTTGATACCACAATTTAAAGGAGAGATTTCATTAGGATCATAGTTTCAGGGAATTCAGTCTATGGTTGGCTGCCTCCATGTCAGGAATATCATGATGGAATGGCTTGGCAGAGCAAGCTGCTCAGTTCATGGAATGGAGAAAACATAACAGAAAACAGTGACAGAGAGGAAGCAACAAAGGGCCGGATTTACTTCCCAAGGTCATGCTTGTCTTGATGACCCAAGCAGAAACATTCAGCAACAGGGTTACTAATCCTCTGAATGACTCCCAGGTCAATCAAGTCCACGATTTACTTCACTGTCACATGTAAAAGCATTTTCATGTGGCTCAGCTCTTTCATAATTTTAAAGACTATTTTCTTCCTCTTTTTAACTGTTGCATGGCTTTTTATCAGGAATATCATTTCAAAGTTTTCAAAGATCTTTAATATACACTCAAATTTTACTAAAAGACTGCCGAGTACCACCTGTCTGGTATTTCAGAGATCATACCTTTTTAATTTTCATAATTCTCCAACATTTTAATTTGTCTTGCTCAAGCAGTTTGAAGTTTGAAACAAATGACTCACAATGAATTCACTGATGGAGGCCAGCACCTCACATGGTCTCCATTTCCTCCCCAGAACTTTCATCCCTTGTTCCCAGCAAGTGCAGTTTGCCAGCCAATCATGCTTTGGGGATTAACATGAGAACATCAGGAAAGGAAAGATTCCATCTTGTCAGACAGACAAGCAGAGTAGTTTCTTTCTCAAACCAGATTTCCTATCATGAAACAAAATTTCCACAGCTCTGATGGGAGCCTTTCCCAGATCTGCACTGGGTCAGATCTTATTTCACAGTAGGAATGCATACAGCACACTTGCCCCAGTTTCTCTTTCTGTTTTCAGTGAATTTAGCTCCCTAGCTGGATTAAGATCTTTGGTTACATCAAATTTCCAGTTGGCAGAGGACCAGATGTGATGTTTCAAAGAGAACACAGTCATGGAAAATATTTTTAAAAGTGGATATAATTTTGCCTAAAGCATCTGTTGGAGCGGGGGTGGCATGGAGCAGGAGAGAAGTGATCATTATTGAATATACTTTTTATTCTCTGGAGAAGTGACAGAACACTACTCAGGGTGTCAATTCTTCAGTCTGTCAATCAGTTGTTTTAGGCTTCAAGTCAAATACATTCTGGAAAACTGAGGAGATTAAAATTGTAAGCTCTGTCAGACAATAAACTGATACTACCACCAAGAGGATAGGGTAGGTTTCCAGCCCTAGATCCCTGAGGAGTGATGCAGTGGGTCTGCAGATACAGTGGCCTGTGTTTAATCCTACTGCTCATGGAATAGGTCAGATAAAATACAAAGCAATATCAGAACAGTCACACAAGCCTGAAAGATGTGCACTCTCTACCGTTTGAGCCTTTGTTTATGCTTTTCAGACCCAAAGACCTTGGTTCCTCGAAGTACCTATTAGGCAAGACTCCATTGTTTTCCAGATGCAGAGGTTAGCTTGAATTCTTCTAAGCAGAACATGATTTACTAAAGTGTCTGAGGAAAATGAGATAAGGAATGAGAGAATGAACAGTTCTGATGTTACTCTTCTCTCTCTCACTTTTGATTCTGTTTCTTTGAAAACCTTGGTGTGTTGTTGTCATTGTCTTCTTCCATAGATTTTCTTTCTCCACTAAATGGGGAACATGACTCTCTGGGAATCAAGACCCACAACCATCCAGAAGACTTTCCATGTATGGAACATTCTTTCAGACTAACTATACAGAAAAATTCTGGAAAAAAATTGCAGTTAGTCTACTTGGAACATTTGTTCATACCTGTCCAGAAGGGGACAGGCAGCACTGTTAAGGAAAGTAGGAGGAAGCTGGGTGAAGAAAACAACAGCTATTCATGCCCAATGAACAAGAATTTGCCTGTGAGAATAAAATTAAGGATCCTGACCCATCATCTGCCAATGTCTACCTATGAAAATGAGGTGAGGGGCTCCCAGTCATCTCTAGTGTCCACTTGTAAGGATAACGATAGGAACCCCTACCCACCACATCAGTTTGCATCTATTAACATGAGGCAAGTGCCTGGTATGGTTAGGATCTGGACTATTCCCTATACTTACCACCAGTCAGGGCCTGGTATAGTTAGGACCTT
>RJWT010006925.1:0-28357 GCA_004365215.1 Cuniculus paca | reverse complement strand
TCAAGTGTTTAAAAATTATCTCTTATTCTTTTCAGTAATTTTATTATGATATGTCTACATGTGATTTTTTTCTATATTCATGCTATTTAGGGTTCTATAGCCTTCTTAGATCTGTGGATTGTCTTCTATCTATTTGGGGGAATTCTCAGCTATTATCTATTCATATATTGCTTCTGCTCTTTAACCCTTCTCCTTGTCATCTTTCTGTGGGATGCCGCTGAAACTTGTGTTAACATTATGCTCAACATGAAGATGCTCATTCTGTATTTTTCTTTCTTTTTCTATTTCAATCCAGATAGTTTCTTCTGAAGTATCTTCTAAGTTACTAATCTTTTCTTTAGCTGGGTCTAATCTGTGCTAAACTCATCCAATATGTTCTTAATTGGTTATGTTTTCAGTTATAGATTTTTTTTGGTTTTTTGTACCAGGAATAGGACCTCACTCTTGCCAGGCAGGCCCTGTGCTGCTGAGCTATATCCCTTGCCCTCAATTATAGAAATTCTATTCATTATTTTGTATGTCTTTTTTTGGTGAACTTCTTCATTTTGTTATCTCCTGAAACTATCAACAGATTATTCTGAAGTCTGTATCTGACAACTCCAATAACTCTGGGTGTGTTTCTGTTGTCTATTTCTCTTGATTTTGAGTCATTTGGTCTTGTCTCCTGGTATACCTAGTAAATTTTGATCAAATACCACATGCTTTGTATGAAAAGATATAGAATCAACATGATCCTGTGGGTGATACTATCTTTCTCCAGAGATTTCCTTTTACTTTTGTCAAGAAGTTAGTACAGAGGCAAACTATGTTAATCTGGTTCAAATAGAAAGTGCAATTTTGTGACAGTTGGTGTTTTTTGATTTGTCCTTAACTATTAGTATGGCCTTTCAGAGGCCCTACCCAAAAGCTCAAGGTATTATCAAGGTCTTTCTGAGACAGTCAAAGCTTTGCTGAGCTTAACCTTGAAAGTACTGCTCCTAAAAGCAAACGCCTTGAGGGGGAGAACAGTACCAAATGTCAGATCCAACTTTCTCTATTTCCCTTCTCTCTAGGAATTTGCCCCCTCACGTCCTCACTGCCTGGGTAATACTCTGGTAACTTAAAGTAGGTTTTAAAATTCTTCTAGCTGCTATAACTGCTTGAGGTGGGATGTTTTGTTTGATCCAAGCTGATGTTCCAGTATAAGGAGGAGAAATCTTGAGCATTTTGTTAGCATAATTCCTCATGTATAATGATGGTTAGCCAAAAAAATTAAGCTTAAGAATATTGGTTTTGAAGTAATAAATTCCATCTGGTTGGGTTAAAAAAGAATAAATTGGTTAAACTTGTTAGAAAGAGTCAAAAATCATAGTTTTCTGTTAAAGTAAATTATTCTAATTAAATTAACATAAGATTTTGAGCAATCACTAGACTCATGCTATATATCACATTTCTTATACTTTCCCCCACCGAACTGTATCTTTGGTGTACAGCAACAAGAATTAGGGGGAGCGCCTAGCATTCTTGGTCATTAGCCAAGTTCTGAATCACCTTGCAAGATGCTTGGCAGGTTCCTAACAAGACACTGTGTGAATCTCCATGATGCTCAGGTAAATCCATTCAACAAACAAACACACCAGCCAGCTTTAAAGCCTACCTTACTCATCCAAAAGTTTCAGAAATCATTTTTAAAGTGAAAACATCCATAACAATAAAAAGATAAAAAGAATAGAACACACAGCAAAAATTTGCACAATATCAGGGAGAAGTGAAACAGCCAGCTACTTGTCAGCTGGCTTCTGTTGCAGGCTTTGCCTTAGTGCATGGTTTATGCTAATGGGCGAAAGCACCATCGAAGCACAAAGTTAGGCCTGTTATGGTAAAGTATCAGGGTGAGTTAGTGACTCTGGAGGTCAGGCTCCATACTAGACCTTAACCACATGCAGCATAGAAAAGGAGGGAAGATTACAGTAGTTGGGAAGGCTCAGACATCTCCTGGAGACACTACCCTACAGGTGTTTCATTGCTAAGACTGGGTATAACCACTAGTAAATGTATAGCTAAGGCTATGTAGTGAAATGCCTTGGGAAATGAATAAGTAAAAATAAGACTATGAAGGGCCAGGGATTTAGCTCAGCAGCCTAAGTGCCTGCCTGGCAAGCACAAGGTCGTGAGTTCAATCCCCAGTGCTGGAAAAAAAAAAAAAAAGAAGTCTATGAGCACAAGAGATCATTTTCTAAGAAAGCCACACACTGGTTAACACAATCATGCTTTGACCTCCAAACAAAATTTTGAAATTCAGCATCAACAGTTCAAGTTGGCTTGCTTCAGCTAACCAGGACAGGAAGTCTAATGGGGGATGTCTAAACTTCCTGGAGAGACACATATAGAAGAAATAAATGGTTTCCAGCAGGCTATTATCGCAGAATCTGTTAGGACTAAATGGGTCCTCCTTGTAGATCTGGTCTAACCTTATCTCACAGAAGGTAAACTGAACTGACACCACACAAGGAGTCTCTTTCCACCTATCAGGACAAATATCAAACTTCAATTCTTCTGCAGAGCCTTCCCTGCTTCCACTTGCTTCTTCTTCCTTTGTTATTTTCTACTCTAATCTCTAGTGTGAGTTCTATAATTTTAAGAGTGCAAGCAAGCCAAAGGTCATTAATAACATTTATTGAATGAATAAGTAGGAAGAGACTGTGCAAAGTGTTCAGTCTCTGTTGTTTTGAGCTCAGCCTAGGCAATTCAGCCAGACTTCAACATGGGTCCATAAGCTTAAGAGTATCCTGAAAAAGAAATTCAAACATGATAAGAAACAGAATAATATAATAAACTGCCAAGTCAGTATTAATAATGTCTGGGCTTGTTTCTATTTATATCTTCACCCACTTTCCTTGTCCCTCTATAGAACTACTTAGAAATAAATTCTAGTTATTATATCAGTTCATCTGAAAATATTTTAGGATGTATTTTCAAAGGATGACTTTACAATGTAACCACAATGCTATCATTTCTAAAAAAAAAATCTAAAAATACTTCTTTAACATTGAATACCTCATCACATATTCAGATTTATAAGTGCCCTATGAATGCCACATTTTTAAATCATTTGTTTGGTTTAGGATCTAAATTTATTGTTTTCCTTCCATTATTGAAGAACTGAGTCATTTATTTTGCAATTTCCCAGGATCTACATTGTTTTGATTATGTCACCTGCTGTTTAACATGTTGCCCTGTACTTTGTATTTCGTGTATGTAGAAAGCTGATGTAAAGCTCAGTCAGATTTACATTTGATATGTGGGGATCAGGGACACAAGGGATATCTAGACTACTTTGTAGTGCTGAGTCTTCCATTAGAATACACATAATTCTGGGTCCATTAACTCATTACAGATGCAAAATTGTGGTATTCTATCCATTGTTCCTTTTTCATATATTACCTGGAAATACTTTTAGAAGAAGAAATATCCCCTGATACCATCAGAGCCCAGTTTGAAAACAATTTAATCAGGTCTGTACTTTCTCCTAAGTTGGAATCCTTGAAAATCTTCATTTATTCTTTATTTTCTAGCCAAGACTGAACTGGAAGAAAGGTGGATCTGACAGCTGCTGGAAAAGCATTCATACTTGGTTCTTTGCCCACCAGTTTGCTGAGAAGGACCTGCCTACCCTGAGATTTTTCTTAAAGAAGTATTGCTCCAAGGCTCACTCTAAAGGTCTGGCCTTTCTCTTTGAAAATGTTTTCTCCTGTAATTAAGGGATTTTCTAATTTGAGGAATAGATAAAAATTCATCAAATTTAGATTTTCAAAAAGTCATAAACCTGAAGCTGCTAAGATCTAGCTCCAGGGAAATCCTGAATTGAGGAAGGATGCTAATCAGGACAGAATTTAAGACAATAGTTTATCATCTTCATTCTCCCGAAAGAGAATAACCCAAGGAAATGCCAACTAAAAAAGTAAAATCACTCACTGATTTTGCATTTTGAGAAACTGACCAACTTTCCTGATCAAAGGCAAGCCTGAGTGGACAGATAAAGTATTCCTCCAGGGCGCCTCCCCTTTGGGTCTTCACATGCTGTGACTGAAAAAACACGGACAGAGACCTCACCACTAAGGACACAAAGGATGCTTGACTTCCAATACCTGGATTCTGGTAACGGTGCCCTCTGACGCACGCCAGCACCAGGCTGAGGGAAGAGTGGTCTCTGTCCTGCTAACTGCAAAGGTTAAAGGGGCTTGCTACTCCTCCACTGGGTAAAGAAAGACATCTTATCTCCCTCATTAATTTTGGTGAGGCTGGAAATTCCAGGGCTATCTGGCTTGGTGCATGGCTGGTTCACCTGGACAATCTAGCAGGTGGTAGCCTGGCCTCTCTCAGATGCTGGCCTCTCTGCTGTACCCCAGGACTTCTGTATTCAAGTCCTGGGAAAATCCTGGCCTCCCTCGGGCCACTCCTGTTAGGCTTTATGGATTGCTAACTCAGGGAGCGGCCTCGTTGTGCCTCAGTTTCCCCAAGTATAACGACATAAAGGACTGAACCATGAGTCTTAGAATAATTCCAGGAAGCTTTTTCCAAAACCTCCAGTCTTGGTGGCTCTGGAGACCCACCTATCAGAATGGGGGCGGAATTGGAAAAGGCCCTCAAGGCTCGGCCTGGGCTGGAACTCCGGAACTCCGACTCGCCCCAGTGCCTGTCCCCACAGCTCGCCCTCGGCCTGGGTGGAGTACTGCGCGTCTCACGGCCGGTTCCCGGAGGCTGGGCGGGGCGGGCCCTGCTGAGCAGCCCCACCGGAAAGACTCGTTTCACCCCGAGCTGGCCGAGGCTGGGCGGAAACAGACTTGTCGCGCTGCCGGAGGCCTTCGCCATCCCTCTGCCCCGGCGTGGTCCCGTCAGGGTCCGACTAAAGCCAGCCTGCAGTGGGGGTGGTTCCAGGTCACCCCCTTCTCACCTGCCCCAGCCACAGGTCGCACCCTCCGGGCCACACCTGGGTTCCGCCCTGCAGCGCCGGGGCTGTGACTCGGCGGAGCCTCAGTGGGGGAGGGGAGAGAAAACGGAGAAGGGGACCGGGCAGGACGTGAGCCAGGCACCTCTGACCTAGAAACGCGACGCCGGTCTGGGGCTCTGACCCCTATGACCTCCGCTCAGCTGGCGCCCTGTTGGCCCCAGGTCGTCCTGCAGAGCCTCCTGGAGTTGGAGTGCTCAGGCGACAAGCACCTCGGGCTGCAGCTCAGTGGCAGCAGCGCGCGGGGAAGCCACACGGAGACCCCAGCTCCAGCTGCGGGCGTGCGCGCGGGGTGGGTCGCGGTCGGTCCTGCCCCGCACCCCCAGCCCGACGGCCGGGCCGGGTCCCTCCACCCGTCTGCGCCGCAGTTTCACCTCCAGATTAGAACTCCGACGGAGATTTCGGCCCTCGGTGGCTTCCGGCCCCAGCCTTGGCCTAAATCTATAAGGACTGGTCAGAGCCGAATGGCTCGGGTACACATGGGCCTGGAGGCTGCGAGTGCCCGCTTGGGGCTGGGGCTAGGGGCTGGGCCGTCCCGGCAGCCGGGAGACACTGGAGCGCCCTCCCCGCTGCGGTGGGGACCTGGGTACCTGGGGCCCTTCAGCCCGCACCGGCCACGCGCCGCGCCCTCTATGCCGCAGAGCAGCCCGGTGTTCCCCGGGTAGATCTGTACCCCCAGGTCTCTGCGTACGGCCTTCGGGGGCCTCTGTGGATCCCTGAATGACATGCCACGCATCTTACGGGCCCCCGGAGCAAACCGGAAAGATGCGCAGCCAGCCAAAGGCCCCTCTCTGCGAATGGCTGGAAATTCTTCGGGTTTGGACCCTGCCACGATTTGGTCTGGAAAACATTCACAGGACCTGTGGGCACCTAAGAGTAAAGTGCCCCTTAATCTCCAGGCTTGGTTTAGTCGGAAACCAGTCTGGAGACCAATTAAGAGAAACGCAAGTCCAATGCACTGGACTTGGCCTCGGGAAACCTGGGTGAAAGATATGTCCTGTTCTTTAATCCTGCGTGACCTTGGACAACTTATTTTAAAGTCTCTGAGCCTCACAGCGTGCTCATGCATAAAAAGAGCCTGCCCTATCTATGCCTCCAGAGTACAGGGAGAACAAAATGTGGCAATTAGCATCACAACTTTTGCATCTTTTGAAGCCCCAACCATGAGGGAGATTTTCTTATCACTTGGTAAAGAATGTGCAACTGTCAAAAATGCTGGGAGGGAGACAATGCCATCCTTGAAGGAACAGACCTTAAATAACTTTTCTTTTTCATCCTATAAAAATCGAATCCAATACTGGAGAAATGTAAAAACGTAGGCATCATTAGAAGCCATTTGTTGTTTTAACTTTCCATCAAAGAAATGATCTTAGGTAATTGACTTAACCTCTCTATGTCTCCGTTTCCTCATCTGTAAAATGAAGAAAATTATAACACCAACCTGTGGAGCAGGTGGAAGATGTAATTAGATAATGAATGTCCAAGGACTTGATATAGGACTCAGCAATTGTATTATACGATAAATGCTAGGGAAAAAAATAACCTTCCCAATCATGCCCCAGTGACCCACTCCTTAAACTACCTCCTAACATCACATTTAGCTATGAACTTGTCAATGGATTGAGCTCTAGTGAGTATAGAACTCTGGTGATGAGATTATTTTTTTCAAGACAGGATTTTGCTGTGCAGTTTAGGCTGGCCTTGAACTCACTTTGCAACCCAGGCTTGCCTCAAACTTGCAGCAATCCTGCTTCAGTCTCCTGAGTGCTGGGATTACAGGTGTGTGCTACCAAACCCAGCCACATGAGACTTTTGAAGGACATTTTAGATCTCAACCATAATAGTTCGTCTTGCTTGGCTGATGCCTGGGGACTAGAGGCATCAGCTAGAGGCACCTTCATGCACATATGTGGGAGTTGCTCCTAGAGTGCTTGGTCCTCCTGTCAGCATGGTGGCCTCAAAAGTACTCAGATTTCTTATGTGGCAGTTTAGGGTTCCAAGTGTGAATTCTGGCAAACAAGGAAGAAGTTGATTTTATAGTTCAGCCTTGGAAGTTACACCACATCAATTTTTATATGGCCAGAGCAGCCACAGATCCTGGTGATGTGGCAGGGTTACTTTGTAGGAGATTTGTGGGATGGGAGATCTTACGGAGTTTGTAGCACCTTTGGAGGTGGCATATTTGCCCTTTAGGTCATAACCATTCTTGTACAAAATGCCCGTTCCCTCCTAGGGTTCCCGCCCCATTTTATTCCATTAAATCATGAGGCTCATCCTGAGAGTCCCAGATTCCTTCATATAAATCAAATCCAGGTGTGCTTATGCTTGCCAGGTATGGCTTCTGGTACTCTTCTCTATTTGAAGGCCTGCAAACTAAACAACTGAGCTTTGTTCTGGGGTCTTACCTCTGCCCTTCAAGTCCTCCTTCCTTTTCCTTAAGAAATGTCCTTGACTGTGACTAAGTAGCTTCTGAGCCTCTTTGCCACCCACAAAAGTATGAAAGTTCAAAGCCTCTTCATTTTAATCTAGCTCTGGTCCTTTCAGGCCACGTATACTCATTCATTTAGCATTACCAAAACCAAATACTTGAGGAAGGCTACTTGATAAAGAAAAGAGCTTTGTTCTGACACACAGTTCTGTAGGTTCAAGGTCCAGAGACTACATCTGGTCATGATCTTGCTAGCAGAGTTCTAAGGTGGTGTGGGTTATCGCATGGCAAGAGACAGGGAGCCTATGTATGTCTCTCTGTCCTTCTTCTGATAAAGCCATCAGTATTTAATGATGGGAGCTCCACTCTGATGACCTTATCTAATCCTAATCACCTCCCAAAGGCCCCCTTTTAACACCACACAATAGGGATTATAATCCAACACATGAATCCTAGCAGGGCACAAACCATATCCAGACAATGGCACCTAGCCAATTGAATGCCTTTAAAATTTTGTGGGTTTCTTCTGTATCAATTTGTAATCTATTCTACTGAGCAAAAATCATACTCATAAATGTATAGTTTCGGTATAAGCCTTTTTCTACTTTGGGCTCCCAGTGAGACTGCTGTGGGACAGTATACTTAATATTCTTTGGAGTATGTTGTTTAACACAGAATTCACAAGGTACCCTGTTCATACTCTTAAAAGGCTTTTTATCTGGATAAAAAAGTCTATAAGCCATAATCTTAAAACTTTATGATAGCTAAACAAGTCAAGGCAAGGCACTCAGCTTCTCCTTTACCCTGACATGTTTTCCTTACAGTGCCCTGGATTTTATCATTGACCTGAGCTCACGTTTACTTTGAAAATCTTCCCCTGGGAGACACATGAATGAGAAATAGTTTCCAAAGCCAGCCAGCCCTGATTTCTAAATTCCATTTAAAACTAAGATTTCCTTCTTTAGTTCATCTTTCTCAACCATATCTTATGATGATGCATAGCTAACATTCAGTGTGGAAATCTTAGGCTGAGCTTGATTTGATGATGAAGAGTTAAAGCCCCTCTTACTCATGAGTAGAATTGGGATGATTTGAAAATTAAGACAACTAAATGAAGTGATTCCACATGGCCTCTTCATTCTTTGGGCTTCACTTACAGTGTGGTGGCCTCAAGGTTGTAGAATCCCTTCCCGGATGGCTCAGGGCTTCATGCACAAATGCCCCACTGAGTTAAATAGAAGCATCATGAACTTTTCTGACCCAGTCTTGTAAGTCTTAACGGTATTATTTCCACTGAAGCAGTCAGAAACCCATCCAGATTCCAAGAGAGGGAAATGGCATAGTTTCACTGTACCCGAGTACGTGAGAAGGAAAATGCTTTTTTGGTCATTTTTGGAAAACACAGTCTGCCTCCTCACTGGTTACGGCTTGTATCCAGATGTCCCCCAGCAGAGCCTCGTGTGTTTTCCATAGGTGGCTGGTTTTAAGGTGTGTGATACTGGGATTAAATTGTGTGATGGTGGGTTTAGGTTATATGATGCTGGGATCAAAAGTATATGACCACTGAATTAGTCTACGGATTGGTTAAGTGTAGTTTTGGGTGCAGATAATAGGAAGGGCTACACTGGATGTGGGTGGCGCCACCCAAAAGGTAGGTGGCCTGGAAGGGATGAAAGGGAGAGGCCTCTGCCTTGTTGCACGCTGCTGCTTCACTATTGTATTGCTTCACTGCTTTCTGCCCACCATGAACCGTGTTTCATCTTCGATGCCCCTCTGTCTTAGAGTCAGCCGATTATAGACTGAAACATACCGGCTGGGAGCCAAAATAAGCCTTTTCTCCCTTCACTTATAGATGGTCGGGTATTTTATCTTAGCAACAAGAAAAAGTAACTAAGACACCACCCATAGTTTGGTGCATTTAAAAATAGGTTACAGACATGTTTACACTTCCCCAGCAAAAATTCATAAGGAGGGCTGGGGAAATAGCTCAGAGGCACAGCACCTGCCTGGCAATCAGGAGGTCCTGAGTTCGATTCCCAATACCAAAAAAAAAAAGATTCATAAGGATTCCAACTGCCCAAATCCCTACCAATACATGAGTTGACAATTTTTTACATTTTAATTACCCCGGTTGATTTGCCTTAGTATCTCTTTGTGGTTTAATTTGCATTTCCCAGGTAACTAATGATGTAGAGTACATTTTCATGTGCTTGCTGATCATTCATATTATCACTTGTAAAGCATCTTTTCAAGTCTTTTGGCCATTTTTTTGCACTTTTTGTTATTAAGTTAGTAAGGATTCTCCCAGATACCAGCTCCTTTGTCAGATAAATGTTTCGTCAATGTTTTCTTCCAGCTTGTGGTTTATCTTTTCATTTTTCAGTGATATCTTTTGGTGAGCAAAGGGTTTTAGTTGTTTTGTTTTGTTGAGTTAGGGTCCCACTATTTAGTTTAGGCTGGCCTCGAACTCATGGTGCTTCTCCTGACTCAGAATCCTGAGTACTGGAATTAAATATGTGTGCCACCATACCAAGTGAAAGGTTTTAATTTTGAGGTCTATCAGTTTTTTCTTTTATACTAGTTGCTTCCAGTATATTATATATATGCTTACTCTAAGTCGTAAAAATATTCTTCTATGTTTTCTCTTACAAGTTTTATAATATTAACACTTATATTTAGGTCTGTGAACAATGTTTATTTTTTTTTTCAGTACTGGGGGACTGAACCAAAGGCCTTCACAGTGAGCTATATCCTAGAGCCTTCATATATTTTAATTTTGAAAGGGCTGGGGACTTAGCTCAGTGGCATAAGTGCCTGCCTGGCAAGTGCAAGGTTGTGAGTTTGATCCCCAGTGCAGAGAAAAAAAAAATTTTAGGACTGGGGATTTAGCTCAGTGGCATAAGCGCCTGCCTGGCAAGCATAAGGTCATGAGTTTGATCCCTGGCGCTGGAAAAAAAAATCATAAAAATATATATTTTAATTTTGAGACAGGGTTTGTGCCCAGTTGCTAAGTTGCTCAGGTTGGACTTGAACTTGTAATCCTCCTATCGCATCCTCCCAGAGTGCCAGAATTACAAGTGTGCATCACCGTGTCCAGCTCAAACTGATTTTTGTGATGTGAGGTAAGGGTTGTGGATGCTTCTTCCTGTGTCTACTTAGTTAAACTAGAACTACACGTCCCTTTCCTGTGTGATTCCAGCTTAGGGATAAGCACGTGAGAAATTGGTGCCACATTCAGAAGGCAGAAGTGAAGGATCACTATCATGAAGCTCCAGGGATCCATCCAGGGTGAGGCACATTGTCACTTACCTGCTGGCTCACCTAGTTGATGATGAGCAGCACTGGGCATATGGCTCCTCCAGCCCGTGCCACCTCCTTCTGCGTCATAGAGCCCTGAGTCGGTCTACACAGCTCCAAGCCAAAGGGTACCATCTTTTTCTGTAGGGTGCCCATGTCATTGAGGGTAGCAGTGATGAGTTGCAGCGTAAATTTGTCTCTGTGTCTCCCACTTTGTGTTCCTGGGCTCCAGTTTGTCCTTGCTCCTCCCCTTCACTCCATCTTTCATTTCTGTCTTCCAGCCCTGCCGATATCTAGCCCAGCACCTGAGCAATTGTGAGCCTCACATGGACGGCAGCATCAGCTCTCACAACTGGTAAGGGCCACTTCCCATAATCAAATTCTTGTTGTTTTACTCACAGTGACTACTTCCCTGTGTGTGCTACCAGCCTGGCAGTCACTTAGTAGCTGCCTTGGTTATCAGACTGACCGTCATGATATCACATGTTTGTATATAGGATTTTGGACTAACAGAGGTTTCAGGCATTCATTAGGGTCTTGGAACATAATCTTTGTGCGTAATGGGAGACCACTATATATATAAAAATGCATGTAAAAACAAATGTAGATATAAATGTATATTTATATATATCTATGTATATTTGTACATACTATATATAAACACATTCATATATTTTCTGTTTTCTGAGAGTCTCTGAAGGCAGTGGACCCTATCCCAAAGGCCACGAGTTCACTTAGCATCCAGATCTTGCTCTCTAAATATAATTCCCACTAGAAGGGATGAGCTTAGAACCTCTTCTCATGGAGAAAGAAATTGTTCTAAGAATGATAGAGACCTACATGTCAGAGGGACACAGAAAGAGCTGCTGCTGTCAACTCTAGTCAAGTATAATCCATTGGTAATTACAAAAATCCATGTGTGGGTCCATAGTCATAAAAAGATAAATGGGAAGAGTAGTAGACTTGAGACTAATGGTTGTAGGAACTGTACATAAGCAGATATAATTGGGAAAGTTACATCTGATGGATATAAGGGTTAACAATTATGAAACCTCTATACTTTGGAATTGAACAAATAATCGTGTGGTGGATGGCTGGATCCAGATGCTTACAAATAAGTAAGGAGAGAAGGTTAGAATGATCCATCTGGTAATGACTTCATCCTTATCATAATATGAATAAATATGGCTATATATATATAATATATATATATAAACTAATAGAGCTGTGTGTATCTACAGGTTAGTATACACAGTAATATTTTTCTTGCTCTGTCATTTGAGAAGGCCTAGAAGCAATATGACTCCAGTAGTAGTGAGTGCATTTATACCACTCTCTAATGAAGGAAAGCAGGGCATATGGCTAATTTTGTGTCAACTTGACCAAACCATAGAGATTATATATACATAGATATATAGATATATCTATATATCTATATATATATATTTTTTTTGTACCCAGAAATCAAACTCGGGACCTTGTGCTAGCCAGGGAGATGCTGTATCACTGAGCTATATCCCCGGCCCAAGATCCTAAATATTTGATTAAACATTATTCTGAGCATGTCTGTGAGAGTATTTCTGGATGACATCAGCATATGAATCTGTAGACTAATTGTTCTTCCCAATGTGGATGATTTTCGATTGGGCCAAAGAAGGCCTGAATAGAAGAAAAGTGCTGAATGAGGAAGAATTCACACATGTCTTTGAGGTAGGAGATTGGTTTTCTCCTGCCTTTGAACTTGATCTTAGACTAGAACCTATACCATTGACTCTCCTGGCTCTTGGGCCTTTAAACTCAGATTGGAATTATAATATTGCCTTTCATGGGTCTCCACCTTGCCAACTACAGATCTTGGGACTTTCAGCTTCCAGAATCATGTGAACCAATTCCTCATAAGACATCTGTCATCTGTCTGTCTGTCTATCTGCCACTGTATATATAAAAATGCATGTCTGTGCCTGTCTATCTATCATCTATCTATCTAATCTATGTATCATATCCTATTAATTCTTTTTCTCTAAAAAAATCCTGACTAATGCACAGGGATCCTTGGGCAGATGGCTATTTCAAAGACTGGTCTAAAGATAAGATAAACCAGGAGCATCTCATAGTGCCAGGAAATAAGTAGGGGATCCAAAAAAGCAGTTATGGAAATATGTGAAAGGGACACAGGAACCAACTGAAAGAGCTTTCAATAGCAAAAGGTGGAACATTTGATTAACAAAATAAATAGTATTAGGTTATAATTTAAATGACATAGATAGCCAAGAATACACATTAATACATATAAATTGTTGGATAAATAATGGGGAAAAGAGACTCATCTTCCATTCAGAATTCCACATAATACATTTATGTATGTATGTTGTCCTCAAGAAGGTTGAACATAGTTGCCCACTCCTTAGGCATCATAACTTCCTTCCAAAGATTACAGTATGGAAAAAGGGGAAAGAAGAGCTTTACAGTGAAGAAACTATGTTGGCCAGGAGAGTGAAGTCATGTTGATAGCATAGAGCACTGATACCATTTTATCGGCATGGCACTACTACTATTTCTATTATTACTTCTGCTACTGTTGCAACTACTATTACTACTACTACTTCTAACACTACTGTTACTTCTACTATTACTATTGCAGCTATTACTATTTCTATAACTAATATCATTCTACTACAACTGCAAACTGTTTCTATTACTACTGTATTTGTACTGCAACGATATTTCTAGTACTATGGTTACTTCTATTATTTCTATTGCAACCGCTGTCTCTATTATTACTATTACATCTACTACTATTACTATTGCAACTACTATTTTTAGTACTATTATTACATCTATTGTTACTACTATTATAACTATTTCTATTTCTACTATTACATTGCTGAGGACCAGCCAGACACAGAATAGAGTAGGCAATAATTACTATTAATAAACTGGCCTAAAAATAAATTGAGAGTTTGTCGTAGGCCTACATGACTTGTGGGGAGACCCCCGGCTGGCTTAACGACAGATTAATCTTTTAGCCAATGGCCAGAGTTGAGGCTAACAGTCTGTGAAGTTCTGGAGCCTGAAAGCAAGATAATATAGCAGCTGAACACTTGATTCATACAAATTCCATCTAGCTCAGTAGTTACAGCAAGCAGACAATCAAGTTACTCGTTACAAGTTACCAGTTAACCCTGATCTGGTCCTGTGCGCTTTTCCAAAAATTCATTGTTTCTCGATTCTTGAACCTTGTCTGCATCAGCACTTCACCCCTTCTGCTTCCTGCAGCCCATCAGCACACCCCCAGTCATGCTTGGTGCCTAATAAAGGTCAAGGACACTGATGCCTCGTCTCATAGCCCGTCATTAGGCTTTGACCATCCTGGTGCTTCCTGTAACTAAAATACATGTTTTGTCTTTGTTTTATTCTGTCATACCTCTGAGCAGGAGATCGGTGGTCCTAGGCCAGGGCCCCCGGAATGCATTACTTTTACTACTGCTGCAATTACTATTACTTCTGTTACTGCTGTTGCTTTACTATTGGTATTATTTCTATTACTACTTTTACTTCTAATATTTCCATTTTTTTATAGCTACCACTTCTATTACTATTACTTGTACTACTTCTACTTCTTGTACTACTATGATTACAACAACTACTTTTTTTTTTTTTTTTGTCTTTTTGAGACAGGGTCTCACTATGCAGTTCAGGCTGAACTTGGGCTCACTTTGTAGCCCAGGCTGGTCTCAAACTCGCAATGATCCTCCTCCCTCAGCCTCCCGAGTGCTGGGATTACAGGAGTGTGCCACTATGCCCGGCTACAACTACTACTTCTAATACTATTGCTACTGCTATTGCTACCACTGCTACTTTTACTGCTGCTGCCACTCCTTTTACTACTACTAATACTAGTAGTAATAGTCACTACTGAAGATTCAGAAGAGGTAGGCTTCTGACACGTTTTCAGACTGATCTAGTGTACTGCCAAATGCATGGTTGATAGAAATTTTATAGTCTTTGTTGTACACTATAGTTTTTAGAGGTGTTTTTGGCAAGCATACTAGAACAACTAATCCATTTCTGGTTCTGGTTAATGGAATCCATCTGAAATTCCAAAAATTGTCTCAGACTTCAGCAGCAAAAAGAACTCTGGGAAATTTTTAGCCCTTAAGATTATTTTTAAACTAAAGACTTTATTTTTTACAGCAGTTTTTAGTTTACTATAGCAAATGTTAAGTGAAAGTACAGGGAATTCTCATATACTGCCTCATTCCCAGCTCTGCATTAGTGTGGTACGTTTGTCAAAATTGATGAGCAATTGTGAATGTTATTACTAATTAGAGTCCATAGTTTACTTTAGGGTTCATTCTGTGTTGTATATTCTGTGGGTTTTCAAATGTATGCAATATTGCCATGTCATATAGAATAGTTTACTGCCTGAACCCCCACCCCCATGCTCTGCCAATTCATTCCTCTCCCATTCTCTCCTCTTAAACCCCCAAAACCACTCATCTTTTTTACTATCTTCATAGTTTGCTTTATCTGAAATGTCATGTAGTTGAAATCATATGCTATGGACCTTTTCAGTTTGCTTTCTCATACCTAGAAATATGCATTTAAGGTTTCTCTATATCTTCCTATGGGCCAGTAGTCTCTATCTATTTTCGTTGAATGGATGAATGTTTGCTAAACCATCCCCTAACAAAAGATACCTTGGTTGCACCCAAGTCTTAGATAAATAAAGCTGCTATAGACATTCATGTGCCAAAAGTCTGGGGCTGGGGCTCAGAGGTAGGGCACCTGTGTTCTGTCCATTAAAAAAAAAAAGTATGAGCAAGTTATGTGGGCATAAATTTTCAACTCATTTGAATAAGTCATAAGGAACGAATAGATGAATCATATGGTTAGACAAATTTGTTTTGTAAGAAACCATCAAGTTGTCTTCCAAAATGGTTGTATTTTGCATTCCCATTAGCAAAGAATGAGAGTTCCTGTCTTTCCACATTCTCACCTGTACTTGGTAGTGTCCATGTTTTCTATATTAGACATGTTAATAGGTGTGCTGTGGTCTCTCCTTACTGTTTAAATTTGTAATTCCCTTGTGACATAAGATGCTGATCATCTTTCATAACTTCATTTGCTTTTTCTGTATATATTTGTGAAGTATCTGGTTGTTTTGTTTTGTGTTTTGTGTTTTGTTTTGCAGTACAAGAGATTGAACCCAGGACCTTCTCCCTGAGCTATGCCCCCATCCCTTTTTAATTTTATTCTGAGACAGTATCTCACTAAGTTACTACATTGCGTAGGCCAAGCTCGAACTTGGAATCCTTCTGCCTCAGCCTCCCAGGGTACTGGGGTTACAGACTTGCACCAACACATTTTATCCAACCCTGATAAGATATTTTGTCTATTTTTAAATTGGATTATTTGTAGATTTTTAAGAGTTTTTTGTATATTTTGGATGAGTCTTTTATCAGATACACAGTATGCACAGGTTTTACCCCAGTCTGTGGTTTGTCTTTCCAGTCTCTTGACAGCATCTTTCACAGAGCACAAGTTCTTAATTTTAATCAAGTCCTGCCTATCAATTCTTTCTTTCATGGATCATGTTTTTTGATGTCGTATCTAAAAGCCATTGCCAAACCCAAAGGGACCTAGATTTCCTCTTATATTTTCTAGTAGTTTGTTTAACACTTTATATTTAGGTCCATGAAGACTTCTTTTTTCAGTTTTTATTTTTTCTTAGTACATGTTCAGAGTACATAATGATTACATTCCTCATGAGGAGTGGGTACGTAGACATAACACATCTTAATTCCTTTTTCATCTCTTTCTCTTTTCCTTTCTATACTCTCCCTTCATATCTTGGTCCCTTTTCCTTTTGCAAAAGATCTATCTCCCTCTTTTCTATTATCTCTCATTTTGTTCTTTATATTTTGGGTTTCTTGTATAAGAGAAACCACATGATATTTAAGCTTGTGTGTCTGATTTATTTCACACAACATTATAGTCTCAAGGTGCATCCATCTTCATACAAATGACTCAAATTTATCCTTTTGTATGGCACAGGTGGACTCCATTGTGCATAAATGCCACATTTTCTTTATCTGTTCATCCATTGATGAATACATAGGCCCCTTTCAAGATTTAGCTATTATGAATTGTGCTGCTACATACATGGGTATGCATGTAGTACTGGCTTCCATAAAGACCTCTACTTAATTGTAAACCTCAAGGGGTTGAATATACCATCAACCCAGAAAGAAAATAATAAATAATAATTGAAGATGGGGGTTAAAAAGCAGACACAAGTGTGGCAGGCAAGATTTCATCTTGCTGGAAAGACAGCAAGCTCCTTTCTTAAGGAGACACTAGGAATTTCTCCCCTAGGGATACATTGCTTCCCTGCACATTTCCTGATTCCTTTACAACCATGTGGGGAGTGATCTTATCAAGGAGAGAGTCTGGAAGAGAAATATTCCTGCTGGAGGGCTGAAAGGCTTTTCTGTGTCCATCTTCAGGGTCATTCCCACCTTCCTAGGAAAGGTGGGAGAACAGATCTAGCCCCAGAGGAGAGGAAAGAAATCTGTTCTATTACTCATATTAGGGAGCTGCAGAGGAAAAAAAAAAAAGTGGGAGTGAGTATTTGAAATTATTACTCACTTGGGGTGTTATTATTATTATATTCACATCTGATTCCAAGAAAAGGACAGATGTCAAGATTACATTTTCATATTTTGCACTACTGCTTTGGTCAGAGGTGGGGACCAGGAAAGGGATGCTGGTTAGCCTGCAACTACACAAGGGAAGTTTTTCTTGTGTGTACAGTGAACCTTGAGCAAAACCCTTGTGAGGATGGAGTTGCATCTTCTCCAAGTTAGCTTCATACCTGTCCAGGGGGAAATACACCCTCCGTGGGGAAGCAGAACTGAAAGAACTGGGGCAAGATAAATAGGAGGAGGAGTCAGGATGGAGCCTCTGGCTTGAGGTGCCCTCTTAATGAGGAGGAGAAGCCAGAGATCTCTATTTAAATACAGCAATGCGTGCCAATGCGTAAGCAAGGGCTTCTGTTTCCTGGAGGTACCTTGGGTTCTAGCTGGAAAAGGGCAATTGCAGAATTAAGCGGTCCAGCAAAGATCCTTCTTCGTTGCATCCTTCTCATGAAAACCCCTTTTGATGGTTCAGTGGGTCTTAGGCCAAAGGAAGGAAAGAGTTCATGAAAAACCATTCAAAGAACTAAAAATAACTCATTTATTTCTCAGCTAGACTGACTTTGCTCAAATCTTGGAAAAAGCAAGGGAAAAAAAAAAGCTTGAGAGCAGAAATCCATGGTAACAAGAAACCTCTGATTATGGATAGCATGCTGGGGAAAGTAAGTATCCGGCTGCTACAGAGTAGAAGGAAAGGTGCAGTCATTCTTGTGTGTATCCATTTCATCTCCTCTGATTGAGCAAACAGAGAGCCCGAATTCTTGTACTTTTGTTTGATGAGACATATGCCATATTGTTTCAAGAGCTTTAAATAAATATTATAGTATTATTATGATTGCTGAATTACAAACTGGTTTTCTATGGCATGCATTAATTACCAGGAAGGGAGGACAGAAGGAAAGAGGTGGGCATTAAGTGTAGCTTCTAATTTCTAGTTAAAATTACTGTGACATTTTCATTTAAACTACTGGTTGCCCGTCTTCTTCGATTCTTATGATTGATTTCAAACAAACAATAAAAGCGAAAGTGATTCATGTTCGATATCTCTAAATATTTGAAACATTCTTACTGTAGAATCTCTTCCAGGTTGTTCTCGTTTTTCCAGTTGTTAGAATGTCAGTTCGTGGGTTTATTGCAGCAGACTCTTTCTCGTGGTGATTGCAATTTATTATTGTGAACTCAGCTTCAGTTGGTGTTTCTTTCTCTAGGAGTCTCATGTGTTTCAGTTTCAAAGCAACGTTAAGTGGAGATTCTGCTAGATATGTGATAGTCCTACCAAAACCCTGGAGCCAGGGTCTCATTTCCGCCCAGGGCACTCTGAGGATCCAGCAGAGTTGCCATTCACTGGCACATGTATCAGAGTGCAATCTCTCAGAAAGGCCAGGTGCAGAGAGAAGCAACGAACATCGTGGGAAAACACATGTCTTTTTGAAACTATCACCACTCCCACCCCCACATACACACTGGGTACTGGTGCCTGTTCTGAAACTCTTTGCCATGAATAAAAGCATTCTGCTTCCCTCTGCCAGAGTTTTTGTCCAATCAACACTTTCCTATTACAGACACAACCAAGGTCTTCACGGATTTGCTGGTATGCAGATCTGTGAGTATGTGAGTGTGCAGTTGCTCAGAAGTGCAGGTGTGCAAGAGTAGTGGTGTGGAGGTGTGCAGGCATCAGGTGTGCAGTCGTGTGGGCGTGGAGGCATCAGGTGTGCAAGGATGTAGGGGAGAGACTGGGAGGTAGGCTGGTGTCCTCTGGATGAAGTGGCAAGCTGACCTGTCCAGGGCCCCTTTGTCTAACAAAGCCAGCGTCTCCCATTATTGGCCAGAAGTTGTGATCATTTTAGCTTTCTCATAGTAGGGAATCCTGGGGCTCTAGCACCATGATTGTTGCAATCAACCCTACTGACACGTTGTACTCACTGCAGGGAAGTCGTGAACTTGAAGACATTTCCAGGCTTGATGTCACAGCTCAGGAAAACTCGACTGTGGCTCACAGTCGAGGGGAAGCGGCCACCCTCAGACTGGCCGGGGTCTCTGCGCCTGCCGCACTGGGCAAGGGCTCCTTCTCAAGGATGCTTGTGTTCCTAGAACTCTTGGGTCTTTAGAATGAGAGCTCCTACTGTAGAAATTAGGCCAGAAAAGAGAAAGGGAGCAAGATCTCTGAGACTGGGACAGTGATGGATGACACGGAGCAATGGGAGGTCTGCCTCTGCCAGCTGCAAAACAGCAGGCCAGCGAATGTGTGGCTCCTTGCTGGGTGTCTGAAAATCAGGACCAGGTGAAGGAGGCTCACCAGTGATTCCTGAGACCCCCAGAGTTGGGGAAGTGAGGCAGATTTTAATAATTCCTCAGTGTGGAGATTCCTCAGAAAACTAGGATTAGAAGTCCCATTTGACCCAGCTATTCTCTTTCTGGGTATTTTCCCAGAAGAATTGAAAACATCATACCACAGTGATATATGTGCACCCATATTTACAGCAGCACAATCTGTAAGAGCCAAATCTTGGAAACAACCCAAATGCCCATCAACTGAAGAATGGATAAAAAAGATATGGTATTTTTATACAATGGAGTACTACTCAGATATAAAGAAGGATAAACTTGAGGCTTTTATAGGTAAATGGATGCAATTAGAGACCACACTCATAAGTGAAATAAATCAGACTTGCATGTGTAAACATTGTATTTTCTCCCTAGTATAAGAAACTGAAAGAATAAATAAAATCCAAAATCCACAATGGATATCATGAAAGGGAAAGAAACTGCTTAAAAGGAAAAAACAACTGGGATGGGAGAAAGGAGAAAAGAAGAAAGAAAAAAATATATATATATATGATAGTTGAGATAATTATATTACTAATTTCTTTTAGTTCGTTGAAAAGTATGGTTTGTGCTTATAGTGTTTGATCAATTTTGCACTCCTATATCTTGTAATCTGAGCAACTACTTTGACTATAACAATATGCAATATATTAACCATTGCTACTTTTCTGTTATCCTGTTTTGAAACTCTGTATCATTGTTTATATTTTTTTCTCTTTAAAAAAAAATTCCTGCCAGCTCTGAGCCTTCCAATTCCAATCTAGTTTTCAAATATTGAACATACTCAAATGGTGGGTTTTATTTTTACCTGTGCCAAAGGTTACATAAAAGAAATGCACATCATGTGATTGTCACTCAGCCAGCATTTGTAAAATGTCTTCCGTGTCACAGGCATGGGGATCAGTGTGAATGAGACAGAACAGGCCAAGATCTGTCCCCAGAGAGTTAACAATTAGCCACAGGGGAAAAATAATACTATGAAGAATACATGTTAGTAGCATGCAGAGTCACATGGAAGTCCCTGGGTGAGCCGGAAATGATGCTTGTGTTCCTGGACCGCTTGGGTCCTTTAGATGAAGTAAGAGCCACAAGGTGGTTTTGAGCTGTGGCCTTAATGACAAGGAGGAGATAGTTACAAGATCAGAGGGAAGAAGTTTCCAAGTAGAGAAAGAGGAGTAACCAGTGCAAAGGCCCTGAGGCAAGAAAGGATTGGAGGTCTTTCTAAAGCTGGTAAACACCAGGGTAGCTGAAGCCTTGGGGAAAGGGGGTGGAATCGGAGAGGTGCTAGAGAGAGGTAGGGGCGAGGGCAGGCAGGCCTTGAGCCACAGTTCTGAAGACAGTGGAAAACCATTAGGTGGTTTAAAGGTGGAGTGTGACATGAACCAAATCATTTTCTACAGAGTTCCCTCTGGCCATGCATGAAGTGTTATGGAGGACTGGAGAAGGACTGGGTACCAGGTCCAGGGCAGCCAATAGAACGTCATTGCATGTGTCCTGGTGACAGGGGATGAGGCCTGAACCCAGATGACAGGAAGCAATCACACTGCTGTCTTGGAGGGCTTGCCAAACTTACTTGATGAGAGAACCCTTCTACCCTAGAACTGCCTTTCAGTTATTCCCACAGCCTGAGTGTTTCCCAGAGCACAAGGATTTTTATGCCACCCACTTCAGCTAAATTCTTATTCATGAGATCTATCTTCTTTTGCTGGTTTTACCCAGGCCAGTTGTTCTGGGAAAGAGATTAAACACTATCTTTGCTTAATTACAGAAGTCAATTATTCCAGAATCTTGGAACACTTAGCCCTGACTTTTCCTCTCTCAACATAAGGGTTCGGAAAAAAATTTAGGAAACTAACCAACCCCCAAATCAGTCATCATTACAGACACAGATTCCTGCCTGAATGTCCCAGAGGATGTTAGAAGTGGGGCTAACACTTTCTTTCCACAAGCAAATCCTGTTTCCCGTTGGTGGCTGTCTTTATTTCTTCACTTGATAGCTTATTTTTTTAATCCGTAGGTTCAGCAGAACTCTGCAAAAGTGTCATTGTTGTGGAGGCTAACTTTAAATACAAATTATACACTTTAAAAATACGGGTCATTATTTTAATCAGAATAATTACTAATACTATAGGTGCCAAGACAAAGGTGAAATCCAAAAGATACAATTTGCCTGTGGTGGGATCAATTATCATACTTCACTAGGCTACAGCACACTTCCTTCGTTCCCAGGAGCAATAGACTTTGCACTGAAGATTCTCACCTAAATCCTACTGTTATATATCATCTGCAAAACATGACACTAATGTAAGCATCTTAGAAAACACTTACATGTACACATGTAAATAGTGGGAAAATAAACTAAACAAATCAGCAAAGTTGCTGCTCTTCGGGAAGTGAACAAAAGGTAACTGCAAACAAAGACACCAAGGCATCTTCAATAGTCAAGATGATTTACCAGCCCAAGATGCTGCATGATGTCACAGGGCTCTACAACGGCAATGCCACAAATACAGCTCCAGGTTTAGACCAGCTGCCGCGCCAAGGGGCCCAATACAGAGCCCACCCCTGCCACACATGAAATGCGTCTCACCACTATGGATTCACAGGATATTTGAAGATTAAGTCAATTGCTTCAAACATAATCCTTGGATGCCTTCTAACTGAAATATCTTGAAATATGCTATGGTTGGATTATTGAAGCCTGCTAACATTTATACATTGAAATCCAAATATGACAACTGGAAAGGCCCATCAACTTCCATCCCCAATCAATAAGATGCAGTCGCCTTTTCTATTAACAAAAGAAAAGGACAAAGGAAACACTTAGTGGTTGGGTTTTGACGTATTTCTGAGGCCAAACTGGAGTTGATGGGTAAGCCTGGAGAAGGAGCTTAGGTGAGTTCTGCTGTTGGTGCTTTGGTTCTTTCTTTTTGTCTCACTTGTACCGTATCGAGTCTTGTTTCTGCCTCTGCAGCAGGAGGAGGAGAAGGGGCAGGGAGAGTCATCCTCCAAGTTACCACTGTGACTCTCCTCATGACCCACAGGTAGAGACAACTTCAGCACACACCTTCCAGAGACTTCAAGCAGCACATGAAAACAGTAGTTTGCTTGACATAATGCATGTGATTTGAGATCTCAGACTCTTGATGATTGTTTTCATTTCTGAGGAATGCCAATGCTTTCTGGAGATTTCAGTTAGCAGTGGCGCTGTAGAGAGAAACTTGCAGGCTAACCATGGACAAAGTTTGGCACATGGAAACATCTCAGTTTATCCTTCCCTGGGTTCTCTCTATTCCTAGGACCCCAAGAGTTCAGGAATTATAGATAACTCTGATGGACTGGCAGGGAGACAGGATTTCCCTAGAGGAGCAGCTCAAGGAGCTATAAAGCCACTATAAAATGTCCAACAGCAACTGTGGGGTACAGCAGGGGTAAGGTAAATACACAGATGGGGCTGGATAGGGTGGATGAGAGGCAGGGTGTTGGGGGCTGATCCGGGCACTGGGTGGGTAGCAGCTTATGCATAGATGCCAAGAAGTGAGCCTGGGCCTGGCCAGCAACAACAAGGAGGATGTAAATAGAAACAGTGGGTGGGAACCAAGGTTGAACCTGGGGATTCTCAAAGAAATATGAGATTTCCAGCAGCACACAGTCCAAATATCACTGCTCAGGGGAAAACATCTTGCTATTGAATAGAATAAGACTCTAAGAAGGTGTCTTAGTTACTGTTTTCATGCTGGGATAAGATACCCGACACCCATAAGTTAAGCAAGGAAAGGTTTATTTAACTTACAATTTGTAGAGGTTTCAGTCCATAGTTAGCTGGCTTCAAGGCGGGGTAGCATGGCAGAGGGTCATCACAGAGAAGAAATAGTTCATTGATAGCAAAGGCAGCAAAGAAGCAAATAGCAGTAGCCAGCCTGCCTTTCCCTTTTATTCTATCCAGGCTACCATTCTTTTGGGTGGTGCCACCCAGAACTATTAAGTGCAATCAGTGGACTAATTTAGTGCCACACACCCATAAACCCAGCATCACACACCCTAGACCCAGCCAGCTCCAAAAAGCTCCTTCTACAAGCACATGAGGTTTTGGGGGGACATCTAGACACTAGCCGTAACAGAAGGCAAGACTGACAAGAGTGCATTTAAGTGCAACCATCCATACCCTGTGCATACACCAGAGCACATTCGTTCCTAGAAGTAGCAATCAAAGTAGCAATCCACGAGGAGGTGGAGTTAGCAGCCGGAGCACAGGATGCTCAGTGACAGCTACTGCTGCTGTTCCCCACCATATGGCTTTCATTGCTGTCCAGCACGTGTGTTTTGTTTGCTGGGTTGGTTGCTTTTGGGGGACTTTTTGGTTTGGTTGGTTGGTTGGTTGGTTTTGGTGGCCCTGGGGATTAAACCCAGGGCCTTCACATAGAACTGCCTCCCCAGCCCTATGCTTATTTTATTTTGAAATATCATCTTGCTAAGTCATTATATTGCCCAGGCTGGGCTCAAACTTAGAATCCTCCTACCTCAGTTTCCCAGAGTGCTGGGATTACCGGTCTGTACACTACACTCAGTTAGGTGTGTATAATTCTGAGAAGGACTGATGGGAAACAGTATTCCCTATGCCTTACCCCTAAAATAAGAGGGTCTGTGTTTGGGGGCTCAAATGGCACCAAGGGTCTTAAGGGGTTCTATTGTAAGTCAGCTGGCTCTATCCTGAATCAGAAAACTCAGCTCTGAGGTTGACTTGAGCATACATGGGAGCAAAAACCAAGTCCTGACCTCGACTTCTTCAGTAAGAGTTGTTTACCTTGCAGGTTTCTCTGGTTTCACAATGTAAAGCTTGGCATTTGAGACCAAATCCAACAATTCAAAACATAAACAAGGAAACTTCTTCCTGGCAAACAACCATTTTTACATGCAGGTCTAAAGCTTCCCAGGACGTTCTGAATTCAACCTCCCCTTTCTGGGCACCAGCCCAGCAGGATCCCATGCAGCTCCATCAATAAGTTCTAGAGCAAACAGACATCTGCAGAATTCAGGAAATGAGACAAAGGAAAGCAGGCCTGTGGGAAATGCAGGAGCACCTACGGCTGGAGGAAAGTCCACAAGCCCTTTCTCCACTGGCAGCCCATTGTCAGGTTTCATCTGGAACATCTTTGGCCTGCATCCAGATGAAATGCCAGTTAGAAAACTGCCCTCCTGCTTCTCTGGGCAGCCAGTAACAGTGGTGAGTGCTAATCATTTACAAAGGTCACGATCAGGAGCGAGCCCTGCAGCAATCATTTAAAATTCGATTGATCCCTATTTGTAGTCAGGGAAAGAAAATGGGCACTTGGACTGTATTGTAATTATGAGGCTTCCAGGCAACCGTAAATAGATGTGCAATCTCTACACTGGCAAATACCTGGGAGAAGAAATTATTACTCTGGCATAGCACGTTGCTAGGAAAGGTTGAAGATAAAATTGTGCATTAAAAAAAAATCAATCATCTTTTGGCTAATTTGCCTTGCTCACCACCCATCAGGGTTATCACAATTATCAGATGTCTGCTGAATGTATTAAAAGGAGGGTCTGCTTGCTGAAAATGATCACCAAGAAAGCAAAGGCCTTAAATTCAGTGGGCTCTCCCAAGAGGTGACATTTAGGGCTAGGTAGGTTCCAGAGGTCATGAACACAAAGGAAGCGCCTAAGGGTGGCTCTCCCTGGGCCTCTTGCTGAGAGACACCCACTCCCCCAGCTCTTGGGAGCATTAGTCCCCTGTGGACCCTGCCAACACCATCTCGATTTCCCCTTGATGGGGAAAGTGGCCTTAGAGGAGGAAGCCCTGTGTGTCCTCTGGGTGACCAGAGAACGGCAAGTTCTGGGCTCCTTAATCCTGGTACTTGGACATCTGTAACCATAACCTTCACCACGACCCCCAGAAATAAATATCGTCAACCCTCTCCAACCAGTGAAGCAACTGAGGCTGTGTTAGCCAGCTTTCTGTCAGTATATAACAAACACCAGAAGTAATGGACTTATAAATAGAACAGGTTTATTTTGCCTCATAGGTACAGAGGTTTCAGTTCCCGCTTGATTGGTGTCGTTGCTTTGGGCCTGAGGCAGGCAGCACATCATAGCAGGAGCACAGGGTACTGTAATCTGCTCATCACAGGCCAGGAATCAAAAGAGAGAGGGCTGGGGATGTAGCTCAATGGCACAGTGCCTGCCTGGTAAGCACAAGGTTTTGAGTTCGATTCCCAGAATCAAAAAAAAAAAAAAAAAAAGAGAGAGAGAGAGCAAGAGGAAAGGGCTGAAGTCTCACCATTCCCTGGCCTGAAAGGCTCCCAGCATCTCACACAAGTGCCATGCAGGGGGCCCAAGCGTGGGAAGAGTCAGTACCATCCAGCGGTGGGAGAACACAGATGAGGAGCTGATGGCTGAGGAAGGGGTGTCCCACCAGCCAGACGATGGTGAAGGAGGGGACAGCCTGCCTGATACTCAATCTGCACCATGGAGGAAACATGGCTTAAACATCTAAAGGGGCTCAATTTATATTTAGGCAATTCTAAAAATCTATCCCAGGGATAGAGAATGCAGCTAGAGACTGTGCCCAAGGACGTTGACTGCGATATCATTTAGACAGTGAAAAAGTAGAAAGAACCCACATATTGAACTTGATGTGCAACATCGGGCTCACATGGGATATGATATGGTGATCACAATGTTATATTAAAATTTCTAGAGACAAGTGAAAATACTTATGAAAAATAATCTAAGCAACAACCACTACAAAAACCCAGGTATAAAATTATATAAAACCTTATAAAGAAAAAACTTCCTCACTGTGAAGATTACTGGTGGTGGCACGCTGCCTTCATACCCTTTATTTATTTTCAAAACTGTCTACAGTTAGCCAGCATGTCCCCAGCTCCTGGCCTCTGGTGACCTGGCAGTTGTAGTCGGGGTCCTGACCTGGGCCCTGGGTCGGCCACGCAGACAGCAGCCCAGGAACTCCAGGGTGAGTTACCGGCTGATGTTACTCTTCTTTTTAAAATAAAATTTGCCATTTCAGTTTAAGTATCCAGTTCACCGGCATTGAGTGCAACCATCACCGTTATTCATCTCTAGGACCTTTTCCTCTTCCCACACCCCGTATCCATTAAATGATAGCTCCCCATTTCCTCTCTCCCCACGCCCTGGGAACCTCTGCGCCACTCTCGGTCTCTGAGGCTGCCTCCTCAGTACTTTATATAAAATGAAAGCAGACAGTGTTTGCCCCTTTGCGCTGGCTTCTTCCACTTTGCATGTCTTCAAGACTTATCCACACTGGTGCGCCCAACTGTCCAGACCTCTGTTTATTTCTTATTGAACCCAGCACTGGCCGGACTGGCAGGATTGTTCTCACTTAACAGTTGATGAGACCCAGGACTTTTCCCTGGTTTGATTCTGAGTCCATCACTCGCTGCAGACAGGAAAGTGGTCCATGGTCAGAGAAGGAAGGAGCCATGGTCTGACCTGTTGACGCTGCACATCTGTGCTGACCTTAGACAATGTGCCTCTCTCCTCATGGAGGCCAGAGACTCTTTAGCACATTCCCCTCACCCCAAAACTTCCCTGAAGTCACCAGGGTCTTGCTTTCTGAGCGGACTCCCCCAGCTGGCCCCTTCCCAGAGCACAGTGGGAGGACACCCTGCCTTTCCAGCCTTCCTCCCCACCTGTGGACACAAGGCAAGCAAACCCCATTGCCATCATCCCGCTGCCCCCCCCGTGGCTCCTCCCCCCAGCAGCATCTGGGGTCCCATGGGAAATGTGCATGAGGGAATGGCTGACATCCTGCACGAGTGAGGGCCAAGCTGCAGCCCTGGGCCACATGAGCTCACCTCCCCCTGAGGACACCATGGTCCTATGCCTGCTCGCCCTAGGGTCCCAGCTGTGGCTGGAAGAAAAACCTCATCAGGAGCCACCTCGTATCCTCCAGAGGGACTCGGTGAGCCCATGGCAGTGGGGAGTATCTGTCCCCAGAAACAAGTCTTCCAACCCCGGCCTTTTACACCTGCTGTGAGAGGCACACACAGCCCGAAAACTATTATAGTAATGGGTTGATTTGTGAAAAAGCTAGCCCTATTAAGGGTACATTTTCCACCACCCAATCACAACAGCTAATTAATTGATAGAGTCCTCTTAAACAAGTACCATACCTGCTAACAACACACACCTGAGTGAATGCATTACCTGTGAACGGATGCCGGGTAATTATCAAGTTTCTACTCTATTTAATACAACACATTGTGACATCACTGCTGTGGCTCAGGAACCCTGGGAATGAGAGTTTCATCACTCCGTGTGGCTTCCATCGATTGCTGTAGTGGTCATAACCAACAATTCCGTAGCTTGTGTCCTTATTCACTCTCTACCACCATCCCCGACTGGATATTCCTGGGGCTTCCTCAGCACCCTCCTGCCTTTACTCTTGCCCCTTTGAGTCCCTTCTCACAAAACCCGAGTAGCCTTTAAAATGCAAATCAGGTGACACAGGCTGTAATCCCAGCACTCAGGAGGCTGAGGCAGAGAACCTCCGCAAGTTTGAGGCCAGCTTGGACTACAAAGTAAGCTCAAGACCAGCTTAAACTATATAATAAGACC
>RJWT010006924.1:0-28356 GCA_004365215.1 Cuniculus paca | reverse complement strand
AAATTATTTGAAAAGAGACTGAGCAGGATCATAGCAGATAGGCTATGCGACTTTCCTCAGGGTAATCCGCTCTGTGTCCTCTCAATAAAATTAATTTTAAACACAGTAAAGGAAAACAATGAAAAGCAACACACCCATCATCTTCCCATGTCTTCAGAAAAGACTTTATCTTCAACTTATATTTGTAAGTTAAAGATGGTACATCTAAGTCAGTCAAAGTTAAAAGAAAAGACCTTTGAATGAAAATAAAACTACAGTATTTGTATTTTGTAGCTGGCCATTTTTCCTCACAGCAAGCGATATTATATTTTAATTACTATATATTATTACTTCAAATTAAGATTAATGCCGTGTGTAATAAAATATGGAAAGCAAATCAAACAATGAAAGTAAAAGAGCTCTAGAAGAACTTTTCTCAAAGAAAGATAGTTTTAGATACTACAAGGCAAAAGAAAGAGTTTAGAAGTAGTGATCAATCTTAGGTTCGGAAAGTTTTCTTTACTCCCTAATGTCATCACATCAGTCACGAAGTGGGCAACAATGCCTTCCTGCAAAGACCAGGCGTGATGAAAGTTCACAGGACAGAAATGATAATGAAACCTAGCAACAAACTGTTGGAATTTTTGCAGGTCAATGCTCCTAACACAGGAGGGATGGAAGGGATGGAAGAAGTCCAGGGTGTCACTACACCACAAAGTTAGCCAGGACGATTCACTGTGTGAGGGCAGAAAAGAAACAGCTTAATTTAGAAGCAAAGGTAACAAAGGCTTTCAAATGTTCTGGTTAGAAAATGAATTATAGGGCACTATGAATTATTAAATATTATCCTGTGATACCAAGTTATAAAATGTTTATTCAGAATTAAGAGGGCCAAATGTGCAAAATTGTAAGCAAGATTAACACAACAGCAGCATAAATGAAGAAACCCAACAGAGTCATTATTTAAAACTGGCTTTATTGTGCCTTAATTAATGTGAGATAGGATATATGAATTACTATTATTATTATTACTACTACTAATTTTTTTGGGAGCAGGTAAGGGAAGCTATTTGCAATTCCTAAATGATACAGAATTACAAAAATAAGCAGAGGTCAAAGGAAAGAAAAAAAGATTAATTTTCCTAGTAAATGAAACAAATATTAATCAAAACTTTAATTATTATATTTTTTCAAAAAGAAAAATGCACTTATTTTACCTCTCAATTTTGTTAATGTATTGTCTGGAGATCTTCATAAAAGTAAATTTTTTTTTTTTGCGGCACCGGGGATTGAACTCAAGACCTTGCGCTTGCCAGGCAGGCGCTTGGACCACTGAGCTAGATCCCTGGCCCTGGTGTTTTCGAGACAGGGTCTCACTATGCCGTTCAGGCTGGCCTTGAGCTCACTTTGTAGCCCAGGCTGGTCTGGAACTCACAACGATCCACCTGTCTCAGCCTCCCGAGTGCTGGGATTACAGGCATGAGCCACCACACCCGGCTCATAAAAGTAAATTTTTAAACAACTCTAACATAAGTTGTAGGTCCCCATATCTACATTAACTAGCCTCATCGTACCCCATCAAAATCAGAGAGAGTAATTTCTAGCTTTAAAAATTTTATTTAGACTATAAATTAAGAACAAAGAAAATGCTTTAGTGCCTTATGGCTCTTCCCAAATTCCTAGCATACTATACAGTACAAAGGAATTCAACAAATAGATGCTTTATAAATAATGAACAACTGAGCAAAGGAACCTGGAAAAAGAAATGATAATTGCCCTGGGGGAGGAAGCCAAGACCTGCCACTGGCTCAGTTTGACCCACCCCACTGTTCACTACCATTTTTACACGCTCATCTTCATAGTGTCCTACCCTCCCTCCCATGCACCTGTTCATGCTGTGTTCTCCTTAAGCACAGATCTGCATCTTATTCACATTCATAGCGCAGGTTCAGCACTAGGCCAGATGCAGAGAAAGCTACTTAAAGAGTGTGGAATAGATGAATGAATGATCCTTACCACCTAAAATGCCTGAAGGGAAACACTCATAATTCTATGAGCATTTAAAGAGACATGCTCTGATATAGCTGTTACTTTGCAATGTATCAAAGAATGGCATAAAAGTAGACATGACCCTTGCTCTCCAAAGACTTTATAAAACTGTGGCTACAAAGAAGCAGGTAACACGGAGCTTCTAATGGAAGCCACCACTCGTGAGGAAACAAATTCCAGCTTTCCAGCTACACTAGTTGTATGTCTTTGGACATGGAGATGAATGCTTCCTCATTTTGCTTTTCTCCACATATACAATAAATGCACTGTGTTAGATTAGCATTTTTCAGGAAAAAAAAATCTGTAAGTATAGACATCTTTTTAAAAATAAATATTAATGAAAATTTAATTCTATATTTTTAAAAAATAAAAATGGGGTTGATTTGGTCTGTTGAAATTGGCATGAAGCTTGTAGGAGGCAGAACTGGTAATCCATTCTTTTTCCTCTTTTCCCTCACTCATACCACGACGGAGGCCCTGAAAAGTCTCCCTGAAATCCAAGGTGTCCATGGAAACCAGTTAGAATTCCATGAATTAAAATTCCACATGGTTCTATATATTCAGTTTCCTCTAAGGCTCTAAAAATCTACATTAAGATACTTCTCATACAAGCATACATTACCATATAAAATCTGCAGCAGCTGCATCTTTTTGGTAACTACTTTCTAAACTAAACAATTACAAGTTTATCTTTCAAGAATGCAGTTCTTTGCATATGACTAATGATCTTTCTAAGGCCTTTCTCCATCCCCTCATTTTTCCCCTCAGTGCTGGAGATTAAAGCTAGGATCTCCCAGGTGCTAAGCACACACGCTACCACTGAGCTACACATCCAACCTTTTCTACAGCTGTTTATGGAGTCTTCATTACTTGGAGGTACTACAATCAGCAAAGAGAGAGAGATAAAGGCACAAATCTAAACATCCATCATTTCCTTAAAAGAGTTCACAGTTCAATGATACCTGACTGCAAATAACTGCAATGGAATAGAAACTGATGCTATCTATCATCAGATAAAGCAAAATGGATGTGTAAGGGCCGAGATGATTGCTGGCTGACAAGAGGGAAAGATTCAATCAATGGGTGTTACCAAAGCTGGGATGCAATGGACAGTGGGGACAAGTTGCAAGCAGCAGTCACTCTGTGAACATGGGCAGAAAGGCAGGAAACCATAGAACAAACACAGGGAACTGTATCTACAGGTAGCCTGGTTGAAATAAGGACTGTGTGAAGGTAACAATGGAGGATAAAATAGATTACAGGCCAAACTTCCAGGACCTAATTACAGCAGAGAAATACATTCAAGTAGAAGAAAGAGACTGAAGTTAGAGGCACCTGACAGAAAGCAAAAGGCACGAATGCCTTAAAAAAAAAAAGGGTGTGTGAATGGCGATTGCCACAGTAAAGGAGAAGTACACTGTGGTGTTTAGGGTCGCTTCTACAGTAGTGAAATGGGTAGAAGGGATGAATGATAATGCAAAAGCTAAACTCCAGGAAGCAGAGAATGATGGTAGCATTGACAAGAATGAAAAACATACAGCAAAGGTTGGAGGTAAATGATGAGTGCTAAGTACCGGTAAAAAGGCCCTGCAGGAAAATGCAAACATTGAATTGAAACTTGGGAAAGAAATCAGGTTCTGGATTCTTATCTTATCAGGTTCTGATTCTTATTCATATATAAATATATATATATATATATATATATATACACACATATGTACATGTATATATGTCTCTTAAAAGAATTAGAATGGAAAGGATACTTGTGATTTCATCTACTTCATTTTATAGGTAAACAAATGAAAGTTAATTATGTAATAGACTATAAGAATAATACTTCATACTTTATAGAGGATAAGAAAGCATATGAATAAGAGATAGAAAGGAAAAAACATAAAATAGAAACTGGAGCTTTCGAAGTTACAGCATTAGGTATCAATTGAAGGGTAATTTGCTTAAATGGTTTGTGTTTTACCACATTTCACAACGTTATCCTATTGGTCCCATAAGACTAACAGTTGTTGCATCTTACAAATGGGAAACCAAGGCCTAGAGGTTAACTTGTCCAGTGACCCAGCTAGTACAAGGCAGAGCTGGAATTCAAACTCAAATCTGCCTGAACCTGGGATCTGGGTTCCTGAACAGACTGCTCTGCTGATGCGCCAAGAGGGGCACAGGAGAATTTAGTTCTTGAGTAAATTTCCCCTGAACCCTGTATGTTTGAATAGAACCTAAGATAAAGTTTTCTTGCACCAAAGTTGTACTACACGAAAATGCATAAATAAAATTTATGGAAACAAATTCAATATATTCAAAACATTTGATTCATAAACAGGCTCCCAATATTATATTTGCTTGTAAAATAACTACAAAATGATTCTAAAAATATTCTCTACTCCAGTACGAATATATTTCAAATCATTTCCTTTTAATTTCTTTTCTCTAGTGGGCAAATTCTGTGTAGGTCACAATATGCCTTCAACATTTTGGCAGGAGTCTAAGTATATTCACAAAGCTTTGCTAGGAAACTCATTTTCCCCCATGAAAGGTAAATCTAAACATATTAGTTCCTAGGATTTTAGAGCATCAATTCCTAATAATCTTACATTTTTCTTTAAATAGTACAGTCTTAAATGAATCTCTTTATTGATGAACACATACAAGCTATTACATATACATGCAAATACTAAAGAAACTTTAATTCAGTTTAAAACAATACCAACACATTTGTCCCTGATTTGGTCAATGTTACCTGAACAATTAATCTTATTGGTTGACTATAGTTCTGTCCCACCTCACACCCGTCTGCCTTGCGAATTCCCAGGTTTTCCCATCTTGGACCTGCCTCACCTCATGGTTTTACTCTATAAAAGTCCCTAGAAAAGCCAGAGTCTTTGGCAACCCACTTGGGACCCCTTCTGTCTCTCTCTCAGACAGAAGCTTTCTTCCTCTCAATAAATACATTCTACTCATAAAAAAAAAAATACCAAATAACTCCATAGTTAGCAAAAACAATTGAAGTGGCACTGATTTTTAAATTCACTCTGGCATTTTATGTTTGAGATATAGTCAACTGCTAAACCATCCTTCCCAATGCGTACCTGATAGATCGAGATTCATCACCCAAGTTAGGGTCCTGTAAATTTGAATTGACTGCAGAATGCTGTTGGGCAGCAAGGTTAAAAAATCATAGAGTGCTATGTATCAGTGAAAATAGTAAAATTCACAAGGGGTTTCTATTTAAAAGCTAAAGGGCTGGGGATACAGTTTAGCAGCTCAGCACCTGCCTGGCAAGCACAAGGTCCTGAGTTCAATTCTCAGTACCAAAAAAAAAAAAAAAGAATTTCACATTTATTTAAAAAATATATTTTGACCTAAATTCTTGGTAAATCAATCAAAATGTAGCAGAGATTATTCCCTAGCCATTTTTAAGTTCAAATTTTAATTGCTGTATCTTTTTGCTGTTGTGTTGTGTTTTGTTTTATTTTGTTTGTTTTATTTTTTTGGTAAAGCAATCGAACTCAGGACCTTGTGCTTGCCAGGCAGCAGGTGCCTGTTCCACTAAGCTACATCCCTGGCCTTGTATTTTTTTTTTTATACTGGAAATCAAACTCAGGACTTTGTGCTTGCCAGCCAGGTCCTGAGCCACGGAGCTGTATCCTCAGTCCCTTAATTGCTGTATAGAATAGTGAAAATCTAACCAAAATGGTATTGCTGCTTTATGTAAGGTGCAATTTATCTGCAACAATATTTCTCAAAGTACAGATCTTGAAACACATTTTACTATCAAACAGATTCAGGAAACATGAAATCTCTATTCTCTATCACAGACTGATAATATACCATGGCACCACAAAAGCTCCTAGCAGTTTTGAAGTTAAAGAAAAAATAGCTTTATTTAATCCATCATTCTCAAGCGCATCTATCCACAGAACCTTTTATTCTTTTTGTGGTAATTATCTATCAATGGCCTAGGATGATAAGTATCATAGGAAATAGGACTGGAAAACTTTGATCTACGATAATAGGAAGAGAGAAAACAAGTGGTTGGTACTAAAATCATGTGTATTGGGTTTTGGAATAAATCAGGTTTTCTTTTAGAATACTACTTTTAAAGGATACATTAAAAATATGATTACTTGCCTGTAGGCATAGCAATGAGATTAAAATGGAACAGCAGTAATCTGGGTATCAAGGAGGAAAACCACAAGATACAAGGGATTTACTTAGGTTTTACGCAAAGTAGGTAAGACACTTGGTGTAAAATGAGAACTGGAAATGCGTATTTAATCCTTCTCTAAAATCATCTCCAAGGCAGCAAGGAAAAAGTGTAGTTCATTATGGAAAGGCAGATATACTTACACTGCCCATTCAAGCTTCTCATTCTTGATGGAGTTGTACAGAGCCTGTAAAGAGAGCAAAAATATCAAATTACTCTTTTCATTACATCCCAAATTCTGAAGTCACCTAAAAGTAGTGAAGTCTGCAACTGCAATCAACACCTTCATTCTCCAACCATCTTAACCGAATGGCCTGAAGCCCCTGGTCAGGATGTTGGCTCTGAAAGGTGAGGAGACTCAGGGAAGCAAAGCATAGGGTGGGCAGAGTTTTATGAAACAAAGATGGGTTCACAAAGTAAAAAAGCTCTTTATAAATAAAAGACAGCGCTGTATATTATATCTCATCATGACAAAATTGGGATATGATTAAAATTAGACTGCACATCCTACTTCTCTCATTCAAAACATGGTCTTCCAGTTCCATTCATTTGGACTTTGGTGGTATTCACGTCTTGTTCACTAATGGAAAAAATCCAACTGTTTTCATAGCAACTTAGTGAGATACGCAGGAGGGGGACTGAAGCGAACTACGGAAACACATTTAAGAATAGTTTACAGTTTCTAGGCCAATGACTTAAGCAGTTTTTAAGTTGTGTCCTAATGCCATAATCTGCTTTACATGCTGGTATGTACATGCAGTGGTGGTGGGGACAGAAGACTTCTTTAGACCTGAGTGGCAGCAATGGCATAGTCAAGTCACTGTAAGATAGCATACCTATTCTACCTCCAGCATTACAATCCAGTAACCAACTTACTCCACTGTCACAGCCTTGCTGGACAGTGCTTTAAATATCAGATAAGACGTTATACTGAAAACAAAAATCCATCCCTAAGATATAAAATTACTATAGAAAATTATATTAAATACAAGAATAATGCATGGTAATATGATGATAGTGTTGGAAGATTTTTCCTCAAAGAAGAACTTGGATCTACTGGAACTTGAAAGGCTTAGCAAATATTTCATTTATTTTAAGGAAGGATAAAGGGTGCTGAGATGCCATCCAACTATTCATCTTGCAAATGAGGAAAGACAAGTTTGCCCAAGCAGGATACCAGAGGTAGAAACACTTTGTATTCTTATCTCCTGCCTCTTAATGCATTTCTTCCAAGTGTCTACCTCCTGCATGTAAGCAGAAAGACTGCACACTAATAATGCCTTCCAAATTTAGTATACCTATGTGGAGGGTACAAATTTTATACAATTAAAGATTCAATACATGTATCCTTAGCCAGTGTCTGGACAGGCTAGGAAGAAGTTCTCCAGTGTAGCTGTAATACTTGAACTACTAAATAATTATGGTAGCAAATACCAATCAGGAGATATTTTATCCTTATTGGGAGATGATGTCCTCAGACAACATGAGAATATTACAAACTATAATAAACTAAATCAAGTCATTAAGACCATGATACAAGGTGAATATTCTTTTTGAAGAACCTAAATTTACTAAAGAACTCTGATAACCGGAAGTATTGGTAATGTCTTATGAAGCTGAACACTTAAGGAAGTGCAGAAAGCCTCATGAGACTGCTGCATAAAGGGCTTTCAAACAGATTCTATTACTTGTCTGAGTCATTCTGAACTCACAAGTGACAGTGGACTGAGAAAGTGCAATTCAAAAGAGACCGATCACCAAAGGTTCTTTATTTACTATCACACTCCATATTACCCAGAATATTTTATGGTGTGGCACAGATACTTTAAAAAACTGTTCATAAAGGTAGACAGTTTAAAAATGATAACTAAGTATCTAAAAGTTTCCTAATACATTCAATTCTGCCCTACAATTGTCTTTTGTCCTTGAGAATATTTGATTAAAGAGAAATGAAGTTCTAAATTTAAAGACTTTTGCTACTCAATCAGCCAGATAATGCACAACAAAAATCTAATGATTAAATATCTTGTCAAATTCAACACATTAGCTATATTGCAGGTCAAGTCCTCACCCTGTATATATAACATAAAATAGATTTGTTATTGCAGCATGCCAACTCTAAAAGGTTAGTCCCATCTGTATTATTTTCAATGCAGAAATTACAAAAGAAATTTCTCTGATTCTTCGTAGAGTTTTATGATGATCCTATTTTTCTTAATAAAAGAAAGATGCTTTGCAATGGCATTCAACACTTGTACAGCCTCACTACAACTTCCTATCCTTTATCTACTTAGCCCAGTCAAAAATTTAATTCATTTGATTCCTCTTTATTGCTTACCTTACAGTCATCACCTGTTTTTCCATGTAGCCCAGACCCATGGAGTATCATATGATCTGTCATTTCAACAACTCTTGTTAATACTGAGACTCTCTAATTCAAAAATCTAAAATTTGAAATGTTTCAAAATCTTAAACTTTTAGAACATCAAGCATATCCCACAGGTGGAAAATTCTGCACTATGAAACACTGTTTCATGCACAAAACTACTGAAAGTACTGTGTAAATTTACCTTCATGCTATGTATATGAAACATAAATGAATTTCATGGTTAAGATGTGAGTTTGATCCCTAAGGTATCTTATCATGCATATGCAAATATTCCAACACCTGAAAAAAAATTGAAATCTGAAACACTTCTGGTCCCAAGAATTACAGATAAGGGCTTCTCAATCTGTACTTTCAACTTCTTTGTTCTGTTGTCTTTCTGCTGTACCTAAAGAGGGAGTATATACCTCTTAGCTAATCCTGTCATGACTTCTCCACATTAATATTCCACATGTGAATTAAGATTTCTCTTAGCTGCAAATGTAAAATATCTAAATTCTGACTATGTTAATGATAGGGGGGGGCCTAACAGTTTAAGTCAAATCATAAAGAAGTATAGAGCAAACTGACCTCAGAGATTTAATAATTTAAAATTCTGCCCCTCGGCTTTCAACTCTTCTTCTTTTCCACCCTACACATCTCCAGTTCTTGTTTTTCTACTACACAAAAACTGTCTACTATAAGCAATGCCTATTTACACGCTTATGTGTCTAAACACTAGAAAAACAGTTTTCTTCCCACTTCAACATGACAAGTCCCAGGCAGAATGTTGCTACTGTGGTTTAGGTCACCTATCCTCCAGTGGATCAGTCCATGTGCTAGGTGATGAAGTACTATGATTTGGTCCATTCCTGAAGTCAAGAGACCAGGAGATCAGCAATTGAGGGGACAGTGCTGACCCAGCCGCTAGTATCTCACTCCTGGGCTACACAACCTTCCCAAATTATACGTGGCTAATTCAGCATGATTAGAAAATATTAAACACATTAATGTTACCTCAAACTTTATCACCTCAAACCTCAGCAGAGCCTTCTTTCATGTGCCTCTTTAACCTCTTGTTCATCTTCTCTTAAATGCATCTGTACTGGTATTCATGGTAAGGGAAAAAATAACACAAGAGAATCTCAAAGTCTAAAGAGGTCCAAGAGCATGACTCGAATGCTTCCTTCTGTATTTGGAAAACATGACGCCCACGTGAATGAGTTAACTTCTCTTGAAGTCCCACAGTTGTTTTCACAAACTTGGACTCAAACATTTTCTTCTCTTCACCTTTCTCCTTTCCACCTCCTCCTCCTTCTGCCCTTCTTCCGCCCTTCTTCCTCTTCCTTCTTATTTCATTTTTAATTTAATGTATATTTTTGAAGCTGGAGACTGAACCCAGGGCTTTCCACATGTTAAGCATGCATGCCACCACTGAGTTAAATCCCCAACCTTTGTTCCCATGTTTACTATCCACTAACTGTACTTTCTCCTCCTAAAACCAAACTTAGCAGCACTGCATATGCTGAGCTTAAGCCAATGCTCTTATGAAAAGTTAACAAGGCTCATGCCTCTTTTAGAAGAGATTCAAATAATGCTGGTCACTGCACGATTCTATTCTTAAATGATGAGCTTTCTAGAAGAGCCACGGTTGCTAGGACACATCTTGAAGCTCCTTTGTCAGTGAGAATGAGGAGCTTGCTTCAGTGACCCCACCCTCACTCCACTTGTAACCAAAGGCATATGTCATGTGAGTGCCAGAAACTGGAGGCGCAGCCTGCAGCTCAGGAAAACAAACCCTGGCATTGCTAAGTAATCTGGCTTAGTCCAAGAGGGCAAGATTTGTGGGTAAACACTGTCTGGGAAGGCTGTCCATTTCCCTGTGGTCCTGGACTTGCAGCAAGGGATACCAAGAGAAAGACATCACAGAAGCCCATATGGATTTGTACAGCGAAGTAAAACTGCCTGCTGTGGAGACTAAATGTGGAACCCTAAAAGACGTCCAGCGTCTAATTCTGGGAATGTTGGTGTATTATCTTACATGCAGAAAACTTCAAAACTATGATGCAGTCAAAGACCTTGAGATGAGAAGAGCAACTGACTGGGCCCTAAAGGCAATGATAAGCATCTTTGTAAGAGTGTAGAGAGTGATTTAAAGAGAAAGCAACCTGAAGAGGAGCAGAAACCAGCGTGACATAGACTAAGCCAAGCACAAGGGCCACCTTCAGAAGCTGGGAAAGGCCAGGTACAGGCTCTCCCATGACCATTCAGGAGGTGTGCAACCCTGTGAACACGTTGGCTTCAGACTTCTGAACTCTAAAATTGTGGGGCAATAAATTTCAGAAGCCACACAAAACTCATAACATGGGGTATAAGAGAAAGACAGATATCTGAACTAAGCTCATACATCCACAGGTTGGTTTTCAGAAACATTTCCAGGGTCAAGCTCTAATAAAACAGTCTTCTATTTTAGCAGTCTCATCTAACGTATGATGGTGCAAATAAATCAATTATGATGGTACATATCAGAATTAGTCAAATAACATTGAAAAGTATTGCTTATTGGGCCCTACTCTACTGAACATGCTCCGGAAGAAGAATCTGCAGATGAATTATTTCCAGTCTTCACATGTGATTGTGGTTAAAAGTCATTGCTCTGTGAACTCACTGATCTCTCTCTAACTGAAATTTCTGCAGCTCAACCCAGGAGCTAGAGAATACTCATACCTACCCTGATATCAAATAGGACAGAAAGATTCTTCATACTCGAAGATCATTATTTTTAAGAATGAGAAGGCAAACTAAACTGGTTAAATTACAGAGATCAAGGTATTTCAGTCTAAATTTACTTTCAAGTCTTTGTTCCTTACTTTTGATTGCTTCTTCTCCCCCGAAAAAAGCAATTTTATTCAAAGCTTAGCCCACACAGGCTCACTGGCGTTTTTCTCTATCACAGCACGTTGTGTAACTAGGAGTTTCTCTCCCTCTCTGTCTCCAGAGAAGCACACTTTGCATAATTAATGGAATTCATGTATTTTAGTTAAATTGTCTCTAAATTCCAATGAGTTTTTCTTCCTCTGTGTTCCTTGAACCATTATGAAAACTATAAAAGATAACAAAACTTCCCTTTTCAGTGAAACAGACAGTGAACAAAAAGAATTACGGCACCCAACATCACCACTCCCTTGTTCAAATGCAACAGACAGAAATATCACATAGATATTTCAAGCAAGTTCACTTGTAAGTAAGAATTAAAAACATACCTCTCTGTCAGTGGTATCAGAAAAATAGCATGTTTGAAAAAGATAGGGTTTAAAAATTAATGAAACTAGTTACCAGATAAATGTCAAATTTCTTTTAAAAAATTCAAAACACCTTAAGGCAAAAGTCCTCAGCTTTAAGTTTCTTTATTAAAATAATATTGAAAAGCTGCCTCATCCCTCAATGACAGAATCTCCAAAATTAGTATTTGGACTTGACCTTCTAGGTCCCCCTTTTGTTTTGTTTTGTTTTGTTTTGTTTTGTTTTGTTTTGCTTTGCTTTGTTTTGTTTGAGACAATGTCTCCCTATGTAGTCCAGGCTGGCCTTGAATAGACTATGTAGCCCAGGCTGGCTTCAAACTCACTCCTGCCTCAAACTCCCAAGTGCTGGGATTACAGGTGTGTTCACCTCTGTTTTCATACCTTGCAATGTACTAAACTAGATTAGGGGTGAAGGTTACACCTTTTTTCTTCCTTTTTCTTTAAGTGGTCAAAGGTAACTGTCAGCAGAGGTTAAAAAAAAAAAAAGACAAAAAGCCTGAGGCCCTGACCATGAGAATATTAACATGTAGATCCATTTTAGGAAAAAAAAAATGCATACTGAAGTAAAGTTTCTGGTCCTCTTTAACCAGTTTCCCTGTACCACCTCACAGTTTTATGTACCCACATTTTGAGCATACACAATATTGAAGGGCGTAATCTGTAACCCACCTTAGGTGCATTCATCTCTTTGTCTCTCATTCAGGGTGACATGTCTGGTCATAATTTATGTTCTTCCACATCTACAGTCAGATGCAGTGCTTGAACCCAACCCCATGTAAAGAGAGCCAAAAATCTATGTTAACAACAAATTAATTTAACTTTGTGTTATGGTGTATGTACTAACCCAGTCAGCAATCACACAAACAGCAAATTATAAATGGATATAACTGTGCAGATCTATAATAGACACTAGAAATTTCATGGATAATCCCTTATCTTAATGAAGAAAATCTGAAGTATAATTAACATATTTGATTCATCACAAAATAGACATTTTTGAGTGGATTCCAGAGGCTAGGGAGTCATTATTCTAGGTGCAGAAAAATCTATGTTCAAGGCCTCCTAGATAAAGCCACAAAATGTGCTGCTAACTGGCTAAACTTCACCTAGTGGAGAATTAGTCACCTTATAGAATTGACTAATGCTTCACTTTCTACATGCAATGCATGAGACATTTGCACATACAATACCTAATATGTGATAGCAAAATTTGGCGAAAGAGAAAACAAATCTAACGGCGAGAACTAAATACTTGTACAGTGTCCATAAACTTATGGCCAACAGTTTTTGTTCTCTTTTAGTACACCATTGAGTCTTTACAATCTGACTTCTCCAACTGCCTATATGGCATATGTACTTTGCTTAATTCATCTTTATTGTTTCCCACTATTGTACAATGACTACAACAGATATTTTACCATAACACATGTTAATATGTTGAGAAGTATTTTTATAAATACTAGGTTCTAATTAGAATGTCTTTTTTTTTAGTATAGTATATAGGATACTGTAAGTATTGATATGATGTAGTATATTTTATAAAAGTTTTTTTTTTTGCAGCACCAGGGATTGAACTCATGACCTTGCGCTTGCCAGGCAGACACTTAGGCCACTGAGCTAGATACCGAGCTGTAGTATCTTTTTTAACTATTGGAAGACTATAATTCATGTTTGTAACATGGATATATAACACTTGTAACACTTACAGCAGTATAAATAAATCTTCTGTTAAAACTATTCATTTATTCATTCATATATTCAGTCAATAAATATTTACTAAGCCCTACTACCTGTTAGACATTATTAATCTAGGCACTAGAGGTCCAATGCTCAACAACACAAAGAACTTAGATTAATGCAGGTGGAAATAGATAATAAAGGAATCAAACAACAGATAGACAGGTAACAACAGTCCTGTCATTTTTCCAGTAGACTACCAGATGTGATAGCATGATTAAAATAAGGCAAAGTAAGAGTAGTTCTAGACCTGGATGTAGCGTAGGAGTTAGACAGCTCACTCAGCCTGTATAAGGCTCTAGGTTTGATTCCTAGAATGAGGCTAGGAGCACTTTTAGAAAGAACAGTTCGAGAAAGCCTTTTGAAAGACAACGTGTAAGACAGGTGTGAGGAGGAACAGCCTTGCAAAGGTAAGAGTGAGAGGTGGGCAGCTCCTGGTATGACGAGGCCCGAGAAACACAAAGAAGGCTGGTGTGCCAGAGCCTGGCAGGCCCGGCATGTGGAGGAACACAGTGGGCATAAGGGGTGAGTGCCGCAGGTCCACAGGTAAGTGGGTCACATGGGCGTTTTTAACCTAAGACAAAAAGGGGTTTGCTCTGTGTATGTTGGGCAATCACTGGAGGATTTTAAGCAGGAAAGTGACCTACTCAAGGCTTCTGTGTAGACAAAAGATTTACAAAGAGCACAGGGAATATAGCAGTGAAACCGGTAGACCTGGATGAGACACAAGGTGACTTGGACTGGTGTGACGGCAGTGGAAGAATGGTGAGGGCAGAACGGGGATCCATCACGCTGTCTTCTACATTATGAGAAAAGGGTGGCCTGTGCTTGTATACCTCAAGCATTAATGAAAAATTGGGCAAGATAAATGACTTCATAACACCAGAAATATGTTATCCTCCAAAATGTAAAGTCATCACTTAGCTACAGTAAAGATGTGCATGTTAAGATAGTAAAGAAAGATGCAAAACAATTTCTAGACTATCTTTCCATTTTGTGGGAAAAACTGAGTGTGTAGGAATATGAAAAACTGAGTGTGTACGAATGTGGGAAAAACTGAGTGTGTAGGAATAGTCATTTCCTGATTTTGTTTTTAATTCTTATACACTTTGCCTCTAAAATTGTTATTTATTTGCTAAAAATTGTCTAGATTTGGATAGCTAATTGCTATGGTTGATACATTATGTCAAGTTGAGTTTAGAAGTTTACTGAAAGACTCAACAGGGAGTCAGGATCCTAACTTTGTAAATATCCTCATCCTGTGCAAGAGGAGCAAGGAGAGTTTGTGAGTGCTACAACTGCTCTGGGGATGGGGGAGGCTGCCCACTGGGGTGGGGGGAAGCCTGTGTACAATATAAGGGAGGAAAAGAGGCTTGCTGCTCCTGCTTTTGCTTTGGCTTCTACCTTGAACTGCTGCCCCAGTGCCATGCCACCATGCCTTGCAGCCAGCTGGTTATGGACTCAAACCTCCAAAAACTGTAAGCTGAATAAACCTTCCCTTCCTTAATTTTGGGTGTTGGGTGTTTTGTCCCAGCAATTAGAAAAAAGTAACCAAGACACTAATCCACACATTGAAAATTATAACCATAACCAGAAGATGGTGGAACAGTAAGCAGCAGAGGAAATAGTCTCTCTGAGAAACACAATCCAGATGCTGGAATATAGCATCATGGGGAAGAAAAGAAGGAAGTAGGTCCCCTGGACCCAGGAAGAATCTAAAATGTGAATTGAAGCCCAGAGACAGAGTAAAAGGAAAAAACTCAAATGAAGAAGAAGGTGGTATCTGGCGGTGCCTTAGCCTGGAGCTGAACACACCCTGCGAGAGGAGCTGTTGGAACCTGGGGACACAAAGTCACAGTAGTGGTAGCTGCTGGCGACCCCAGAGGCCTCTGCAAAGAGATGCAGCAGGGGAAGAGAACGAGGGATGCAGAGTACTGCAGTGGTTGGAAGCAAGTGCAGAGGACTCAGTCCTCCTGTGGGAGAGAGCAATTGGCCAGGAGCCATTTTGGAGTCAGGCACAATAAGTTCAGAACCAAAACTGCTGCCAGCTTCCTCCAGCAGCTCCTAGTTGGGTGCAGACCCGTGGAAACTGCTCAGACTGAGTACCACCACTGCACATCTTCCAGAGGCCATTGTGTAGGTTCTCTGCCAACTCAGGTCCACAGGCCCTGACCAGCTCTGCTCCCATGCACACTCCAAGGGCCACTGTGGGCCAGTACCCAGCTCAGTCCAGAAGCATAGGCAGCTCCACCTCTGTGCACACTCCACCAGCTATAGGAGAGCCAGCCCTGACTGGATAAAGTCAACAGACAGCCTTGACCCATGCACTGAAGGACCACCATCAGATACTTGTAGCCAGCACTGGTTAGAGAAACCAAACAGTCTTGCTTCAGAGAAATTGTAGCCAATGCCGGAAGAGCCTGGGACCCCATGAGCCACGTGTATGGAAGAAACCAGGAATATGTCAAGACAAAGAAAGAAAAGGCAGTCTCTGATAACCAACCCAAGCAGTGAAAGTCCAGGAAAGGTAAACACAGAAGAGATCGGGAGTCGCACACCTGAAATGTCTGAAGTGATGTCAACTGAAGTGGAGAAACAACTTCATGAGGCTATAAAAGAAATTAGAACAGAAATACTATCTCAGGTAAAAGAAGAAATTAAAAACATAATAAAAGAATTGCTAAGCACCTCTACAGAAGACATAGATAAAAGAACAGAGGAGCATAGGAAAATGAGGGAAACCATGAATGAACAATGTAAGAGATTTAGAATGCATGAAACAGATTCAAAGAGATAGCCAGGAAATTAAAAACTCCATTGAAAGCTGGCAAAATCACTGGAAAGAAACTGAAGATAGACTTTCAAACCTTGAAGACAGGTTTGCAGCTTGTGACCACAAAAGGAAAGATTTCTTAAAAATAACAAGGAACCAGGAAGTAACAATTCAATAGGTGCAAGACAATGCAAAGAAACAACTTAAGAATAAAAGTTGTGAGTGAAAAAGCAGGGGTCAAGACAAATGACATCAGGACCCTATTTACAGAAATAATTTTGGAGAACTTCTCAAGCATGGAAAAAGAAAGAGACATTGAAATAAGTGAGGGAATATAGAACTCCAGCTAGCCATAAACAAAACAAATCCACACCCAGACATATAATAATCAAGACCCCAGAAATTCAACACAAGAACAGAATATTACAACGTTAGAGAAAAGAAATAGATCACCTATAAAGGAAAACCCATCAGGATCACGACAGACTTCTCAACACAAACCATCAAGTCAAGTAGAGGCTGGCATTAAATATTGCAAGTCCTAAAAAAAAAAAAACAAGTTCCAACCCAGACTGATGTACCCTGCAAAACTTTCTTTCAAAATTAATGGAGAAACAAGATACTTCCATGACAAAAACAACTCAAGGAATTCATGACCACCTACAAAGAATACTAAAGAACATTCTGGAGAGAGATAAAAAGAACCATGGTCTCAGTAACAAAGGCAGAGGGTGACCATCAAGTGGGGGCAGTCGATTGAATGGAGAGGAAAACTAAGGAGCTAATGGCAGAAAAATAACATGACAGAGACAATGCAGTGCAAGATGGCCATAACCATTAATGTAGATGACCTCAATTCATCAATAAAAAGAAATACAGGCAGAGTGGATCATGAGATAGGATCCATCAATATGCTTTATACAAGAAACACATTTAACTAGAAAGAAAATTCATAGACTGAAAGTCAAAGGAGAGAGAACAATGCCCTATGTGACAGGGAGCCAAAAAAAAGTAGGGGTAGCTTACACATCAACTGCAGAATGGCTAAGAAAGACATGGAATTTTATGTGGTGGAAACCTACTCAGCTATAAAGGAAGATAATCTCAAGGCTCTTGTAGGTGGATGGATACAACTTGAGATCATGCTCATGAGTGAAATGGTTCAGGGTCAAATGGGTGAATTTCGTGTTGTCTCCCTAGTATAACAAACTAAAGGAGTTAGTGGGATCCAAAATGCCCAATTTATATGGTGAAAGTGAAGGGGGAGGAATTATTTTAAAAGGGAAGGCAGTGGTCACTTTTAATCTGTTATCATGACTTGAAACTCACAGTGTCTTCATTGTTCTGCTTAGTTTTGTTTTATTCTGTTTTGTTTGATTTTATTATATTTAATGGCATGGGCAGCTATTTCAAAGATAAAATATATAATTGCAGCCATCGCGGATTTCCAATTATCTTGTTTCGAAGCCCTGTATTGCTTTCATTGTTTCATTTTGATTGATTTTACTCTATTCTGAGTCATCTGATTGCATTATGTCTGAAGGTATAGGCAACTACTCTGAAGATAACAAGAAGCATTATGGTAGCCACTGTTGTTTTATTATCTTGAAGTTTTGTATTGCTTTCATTGCTTTTCTTTTTAAACTGGTTTTATTCTGTTCTATTTTGTTTGATTTTATTTATGCCCAGTGGCATAGGCAGTTATTTTGAAAATAATAAGAGGCATTATGGTAGCTATTATTGATTGCCTTTTACCTTGTTTTGAAGTCATGTACCAAGTTCATTGTTTTGTTGTGATTGACTCTATTCTGTTTTATTTTGTTTCGTTATACTCTCTTCAAAATAAAAAAAAAATCCCCCCCCAAAAAGAAAAATATAACCATAACCTATATTTTCAAAGAAGATTCTGGATTATACTTGCTATAATCTGTTAGAACTCTCCACTGGTAAGACTTCAATTTTTTTTTTGAGTTTTCTTTTCTTTTCTTTTTCAAGACAGCATCTCACTATATCTCTCAGATTGGCTTTGAACTAGTGATGATGTGCAGTGATCCCCCTGCCTCAGCTTCCCAGGTGTTGGGATTTCAGGTGTGTACCCACCATGTGAGCCTAAGACTTTTTGACAAGTAGCAGATGGGTACCATAAGAAAGAATATTTGACGATGTGAGAACGTGAAGAAAACATAAATTTCAAATGTCTTTTTAAATAACATGGAGGATATTTAAATACCTCAGAAAAATGATGAATATTCCTTAATGACTATGAACACGATGATGATAAAGTTAATGCACACAGTCAAAACACTATTTGCTGTATAACAAGCCAGGTCTTCTTTAATAAATGGCTTAAATATTTTTTAAAAGTCCCTAGAGGACTCTGACATTTAGAAAGAACACCAGGCCTAGCATTTGTTCCCTGTCATTTTCATGCATTAGACAAAGCAATGAAGACAAATCAAATGGAAATAGATTTCATCTAAAACAATCAATACAGCCAAATTAAATAATCTAATCTAGTGGACACCAGACTTCTAGATTTTATAAACAAGAAAAATTTCAAGTGTCGTTTCAGGGAACTACATAGGATTGCCAGTTTTCCATTTTGCTGAGAGGAAATAAATGTTTTTAAAAGAACAATAATTACTATCTTTATCATAATAAATAACATAGGTAATCTCAGAATTAAAAAAAAAAACCTTTCTCAAGAAAGGGCCAGTCTTTCACTAACATTTCACTACAGATTAAAACCTCTGACACCAACTATCAATAGAACACAGTCTAGTCCCAAAAGTGCTGTCATACAAAGTCCTGGAAAAAACTATAACTCTAATTTTTAAAAGGTATCTACTAACTGGTATGCTAAATACAAACTTAATTAAAATATAGAAACTATTCCAGATGCACAAAAATTTTCAAGTCTTATATGTACCTATGCATGCTGTTTATTCTCATTTCCATTTATTTAAAAATATTCCAGATAGTACATATATAGAATCTGCCAAAAATGTATACATCAGGAAAACAAAAGCTTGCATAAACATTTTAATACTAAACTTATCGAGACATCACGAGATTAATACAGTTATTTTTGGCCTCTGTAATCACAAGAGGTGCTCAAAGTGGTGACCACTAGCTTCCAGACCTTTATGAGTACAGCGAACTACTGAAGCGTGTACACATTTTTGTGGTGGACTCTGTGTATTATTTACATAATTAAAATTACTAAAATGCATCTAATGAAAACAATAATCTCTAAATTTCACCTCTGATTCATGCTGGACACACAAAACATCTTTCAAGTCCTTATTGATTTTTCTAATTTCAATATGAACTACTGATTTACAATTGTAAAATTCTGAAAAACAGAGCATTTCTCTCATAAATACACACAACTCACCCAATACACACACACACACACACACACACACACACGCACGCACACCCTTAACCTACTCTCATTTTCCTTCCTCTCAATATTTCTATTAAAATTATATCACAATCTGGAGGTTCATCAATTTTTAGTGCCTTCATTATGATGATCCTATAACTGATGACTGAGTTACCTGCCGTGCCATGCAATGTTTCCTTTTTCATAACTTTTTGGATTCCTTAGAATTAATCACCTCATCTTGTTGTTTATTTAGTTTTCTGTGAACCTCATCTTGTTGTTTATTTAGTTTTCTGTGAACCTATTTCTAAGTCATGCCCACAGTCTCCCACACAACTATGAATCTGCTCTCCACAGTGTCCCACACGCCAGTATTCTATTAGTGATCTTGGAATCCTCCATTCTCCCACTCCCATCTCACTGCCTGGTTTCCATCTCCAGCATAGCGACAGTAACAACTTCCTGTTACTGTCCTCTACTGTCCTCACTGTCTCTCTGCCATAAAGAAGGATAAACTTGAGACATTTTTAGGTAAGTAGATGCAGCTCAAGACAGTAATCGTAAGCGAAATAAATCAAACAAGTTTAATTTTCACGTTGTTTTTCCTGTGTGAGAAACCCAAAGTGTAAATGAGAAGCAAAATGGAGGATAGACATTAGGAAGTAGAAAAACTTGTTCACATGGGAAGGGGAATGAGAGATGAGGGAAGGGGAAGGAAAGAACAGAAAAGATATTTAAGGAAAAACGTACATTGAAGGAAGAAATAATAGCAATAGAGCTTTTGTAAATCGGAAAGGGACAAAAAAAAAAAAAAGAATTAAGATTTGTTATGCATAAGTACAAATCCCCCAAGATGAATGTGACCATTATGAACTGCAAGCAAGTACCAGTCCAAAATAAATTTTAAAAAGTTAAATGAAATCCTGCTATGGCCAGAAAAAAATTCCCTGCTTATTGGATACCATGTCTTTTACTTCTTCAAGTAACTGAAGTGGAGAAAAAAAGAAAAAGAAAAAAAAAAAGGAAGAGACTTCCTTTGTGAAATGTTCACATTTTTCACTTAGTCCTGTTTTTCCAACATGGAAATCTCACTGAAGGGCTCCACAGAGCCTGATCTCTAAGTCTAAAACCTCTGTTTAAATTAACATAAAAAACAGTAGAAAAGGGCAGTGGTGGGGAGTGTCCGCTGGGCCACACAAAGCAAGGCAGGGAATCTAGAGGGTCAGGTTCCTAATGTTAGAGGCCTGGAAGGAATCCTGCTCTAAGCCACCCTCAGAGGTAGCCAAGTCCCATTCCCAGGCCTTTCCTGTGTTCCAGTGGGGGCACATCAGTCTGTAGCTATCCTTGATGTCCAGGTCTGCAGTCATCTGCATGTCAGCTTTCTCTGCAGTGCCATAATAGGTAACAAGCCAATCTGATTTCCATCTTTCAAATTTTGTTGACATCTTAAGAAGATCCTCTTAATAGCTGTATCCCTGAAGATCCACTATCGTTTTGGTGGAATTTTTGTCGGCACAGAGACATATAAAAACTTGTTGTTACCTTAAACTCTAATTGTAAGAGATAAATTTTTGCTATTTATGAATATTGTTTAATCATGGTCTAAGAGGAGTTGGTGAGGTATGCAAAAGACCCCTCAAAACACCGTCCAGTCACAGTAACAGTTTTCTGGAAAGCCTTTCCAGAATTTTACTTGTTCTGAAGAAAGTGTACTAGGAAGAGAAGTAACACAAATCAGTATGAATTAGTCAGTATTTTATTTCTTTCTCACAATGATAGCAAAGATCTTCTCCAAAATACTTCCTCATGTTTGCTTAACTGTCAGTCTAGTTAGGTAAGATCCCAACCCTTCAGGCTTACTTATGTTAGGAGACCTTAGCAGAAAACTGTAATAAAAAGCTCAATAGGAATAAATTCCCTTGTCATGAGATGCTGGGGCTCTAGGACCTAGAGAAAGTCTTAATGCTTACTATAAATACCATGTCACTCTGCAGTGGATTTCTCAGTTGCAGAACTGAAGCTGATTCCAGTAAATTGCACCTGAATATAAGAAGGATATTTGCTTGTCTGGGATATTATATAATCTTACTTGACTTACTGAAATCAAACAAGCTCTTGGCTCACGAGATCTGAACCTGGTAGTAATGAGTCCACTGAGGGCTACCACCAACAGCATGTCCTGGGAAGACCCAGGGTGGGAACACAGGGACTCAGCCAGTAGTACTTTCATAAAAGTTTTGACATAAAACATTCCATGGAATCTACTCAGAAAAACACATTTCCAGTATTGTAGAGAGGTATAGTAAACATATCATCAGAACATAGTACAAGTTTTTAAATTTATTATCAACTTATTTTATTAGTATATGATTGAGATCCATAGTAAATCCACTCATCGTGGGGGAACCAGCACGTACACGTCACATTTTGATCCTACTTCCCCTTCTGCTCTCATCTTCCTCCATCCTCACATCCCCTCCCGATCCTTTCAAAGAACCAACTCTTTGATTCATAGATTCTTTGCACTGCTTTTTACTCTCAAAGTCATTAATTTCTGCTCTGATTTTGTAATTTCTTTCCTTCTGTTATTTTTGGATTTGAATTGTTCTCGTCTTTCTAGGACCTTGAGAGGCACTGTTAAGTTACTTATCTGGAATCACTCTATTCTTTTTATGTATGCATTTACAGTTATAAATTTCCCTCTTAAAAATACTTTCAGTGTACCCCTTAGGTTTTGGTATGTTGTGCTTCCACTGTCATTTGATTCTAGAAACTTTCGTTTTTAAATTTCTTCCCTGATGTCTTCTATGATTCACTGATTATTCATTGTCGTATTACTTACTCTCCATATATTTATGTGGCTTCCATGGCTTCTTTTGCTGTTGATTTCTAGCCTCTTTCCACTATGATCTGATAGTATTCAAGAAATTATTTTAAATTTTTTGTAATTATTTACGTATGTCTTATTGCCCACAGGAATGGCAAATCTTTTAGAGCTTTCAATGACAATGAACACTCGGCAGAGTTACACATGTCTTGGGTTTGCCGTCACTGGGTCTAACATCTGGTCTATTTTGGAAAAAGTTCCGATTGCTGTTGAGAAAAATGTGTATTCTGTTGTTGGATGAAACACTCCATAGATATCTGTTATATCCAGTGTTCAGTGGTGTGGTTTAACTCACGTTTCCATTGATTTTTTGTCTGGTTGACCTGTCTAACTGTGACATTGGAGTACTGAAATTCCCCATTATGACTGCATTAGTGCCCATCTGTTCTTTCAACTTCAGCAGTTTTTGTTTTATGAGGTTGGGTACACTGGTATTTGATACCTAGATATTTACAACTGTTATCTCTTCCTGTTGAATTGTTCCCTTTACTAGTATGCAGTGACCACCTTTGTTTCTTCTGATCACTTTTGGCTTGATATCTGCTAAGTCTGAACATAAGATAGCTATTCCTGCTTGTTTGGGGGCTCTAGTTCACTGGAGTATTATTATTTCACTTTCACTGATCAGATTTTTAAAAACTAATGAAACATGATCTACTTGAATGATAAGGAAAAACTCAAAAATCTTAACATTAAAGATGGAACAACAATCTTTTGGTAAAATAGTGAGGAGGAAGCCATTTTGCTCAGTTACTCGTGGTTTCTGTATCATTACAAATGAGTGTATAAAAAACATTTTCTAAAAAGTTGCCATTGAAACCTAAGATGAATATAAGCCCTCAACTTTAAACCAGGCATGATCTAACAACAGGTTGCAGTAAATGAAGGCATTATCCTGGAAAACACAGTACAGACAATTGTCATAGGTTTTCCTGCTAACCACCCTGATCTTCAAGAATGACTTTTAAAATACAAGTATTTTTTTCTCTCTTAATTTCTACCAATATTTCTTACATTTTTATTTTACCCTTCTCTTGATTCTGACAAGGGTATTAGCACTAGCTTACCAGGTATGGGAGCCTGGACCATCATTTTCTTTAAATGTTCAACTATTCCATTGAAATTCTGGACACTCACTGGAAGAAAGTGTGCAGTTTACTGAGTGTGTAGCAGAGCAAGTACTGGGAGTCATTTTGGAAACACTTAAACCAAACACAATACTCGTTGTACTTGACTCAAGTGAAAAAGGGGTGTGATGGTGGAGATCTGCTATTAATTACATTCAAGGGTCAACAAGTGTCACCCCATCAGAAGCGTGATTGTTCAACACTTCCTCCTAAATAATCATTTGTATCGCACCTTTTTAAAAAAAGGTATTAACTTACATGAAAGTACATGTAGAATATGATAAATTCACAGAAACAACCTAGGGAGAAGGCAGATGGAAGAAATAAAGGGGAGCCCAAACAACCCAGCAGCACAAACCATGACACTTTGCTAGCTTCGGCAACTGAAAAATAAAACCAAGGTAGGAAAAGCTTTTATTTTGGGCCAAGTCTGACTCATGTCTTAAGTGTGATGCAGAGCTATTGATAATGATAGAGTTTGAAGAACTGGTTTTCAGAAGGAGTCAGGTTTCTCTCAAGATCTCCCTCAGGGTAAGAATCACATTAAGACATCAGGATGTGTTAGTCTGGCACAATGATACTAGCAGGAAAAGTATAACTTCCTGGAACACACGAAGCACGGTGTAAAAAGAGTAGAGCCAATTTAAGAAAGTAGAGATAAATTTGTCTTTTTCTTTGCACCACCAGACTTACTTTGTAAACAACACCTCCTCCCTGATTCTCCTTCATGCCAGGATGTAACTAGTGCCCAAAGATATTCTTGATATGCTGACCCAATAGTTTGTGCATTGTCTCTCTGAAAGGATTCCGCTAACAGATGAATTTATGAGGTTAAAAGATACTCTACTTCAATTTCAGAATTTAAAAATATACAAATACATTTGTAAGAAAAAGTTCAAATGATTAAGTATTTTCTCCATATTACATGAGAGATACATTTTTAATCAGGCAGATATGAATGACCCATTTGACCAGAATTGTCTTAGTCTAAAGAACAGAAATGATCTAGGGAAGAATGACAACATTCTGCAAACCTCCCACTAAAATTTCAGGTTGCACAAGGGCATTGTAAAGATTTCTTCAGGTTCTTTTGTGTATTGATTTGACTCACTGAGGGAAAAGTGATTAGCATTTACCTAACAATGCTGAAGAAATAGCAAGCAAAGCTTTTGCAGAATAGAGAGAATACAGTCGATGGTGCCTTTCAAAATCATTGCAACATGTTTTAGAAAGCAATGAATTATGCACTCCCAAAGCAGTGTTTTCCAGCAAAGTACTTCCATTTTTCTTTCTGAGGCATGTGGTTAACATCTCCTAGTATAAGTTTATTCCAAATCCATATAAAACTCACTTTGCTTGAGTCTAAACTGGTCTTTAGTTTTCTTTAATAGAGAAAATAACCCTAGTAATCTCCCTAAGATTACAAAAATTAAACTTGCTCAGAAGAAAGATCATTTTATCAGTCCCTATGATTTGGATGAGTCTCAGGAAGTAATAAGTTGTCCAGGTGAACAGTCCTGCTTCTTAAGCAAAACCCAGGCTGCCTTGAGTGGCATCCTGGCCCAGAAAGTAGACAGCCAAAGTCTTCACTAGATACATACTACATAAGGTATCAACAGGCTTAATGAAGTTTCTAAAATTTCACTACCACAGAAACTGATTTACTTAACATGTTATTAAACAACTTTAAATGATTCATTTGAATCCACGGCATCATTAAATAGTTCTATTTTTAATCTCTAGCCTCTTACTATTCCTCCAAAAGAGGCCTCGATGATTAACCAGGCATGTTATGTTCATCCCCAACAACAGAAAAAAACAAAAACATCGGGTTGAGATTTCTTCTCAACTAAGTACCTGGTAATATATGGAAAAGAAAAAAAAAATAGTACCAACATGAATCCTTACAGATTTCTGTTGTAAGACTTACTGAAGTTAGGCCGGGTGTGGTGGCTCACGCCTGTAATCCCAGCACTCGGGAGGCTGAGACAGGCGGATCTTTGTGAGTTCAAGACCAGCCTGGGCTACAAAGTGAGCTCAAGGCCAGCCTGAACGGCATAGTGAGACCCTGTCTTAAAAACACCAGGGCTGGGGATCTAGCTCAGCAGCCTAAGAACCTGCCTGGCAAGCGCAAGGTCATGAGTTCAATCCCCGGTGCCGCAAAAAAAAACAAACAAAAAAAAGACTTACTGAAGTTAAAAACTAAACAATACCAAAATACCTTTAGAGATATAATACATATATACAAAAACATGAAACTGGTAGAACTGAGGCTTAAATCAACAAGTTTTGGGATGAGAATGTAGCTCAGTGGTAAAGTTCTTGCTTAGCATGCATGAAGGACCTGGTTTGGTCCTTGGCAAAAAAAAAAAAAAGGAAAAATGTCAACATGTTCTTATACTGTGCATCCTAAATTCTGGAGTTCCCTACTTTAAAGAAACAGACGCCAAAATGTTAGTTGGGTCAAAGGCAGAACAACCTGCTGGGTTTGACAGTAAGAAGGTCTGCGCTGCCCCCTCCTGGCCAGGAGGCTCACTGACAACTCTTCCAATGCCAGGTACTGATAAATGGCAGAAGTCAAAAGACGTGATGCAATTTAATAATGAATGCTAGTCTCCACAAAATGCATACTCTTCCAAAACACATGAATATTAAATGTCCTTTGCATTTTATCTGCTTCAGAATTGGCTATAAGCAATGCTACCTAGAAAAGGACAAAGCCACACTCTCTCCAAAGGAAAGAGTAGGAGTTAAATCACTTAAAAGAGAAAAAGAAGAGTTATGTTGAAAAACAAATTTTAAAGACAATATCATATTGAAGCTGGGTCTTGGGGAGTTAAACAATACTCTTCAGATTAAGTCAATATAGGCTGCAAAGGACTAGAAAACTCAATTTTCTTCATTATGGTGATTAGATCAAAGAAAGCTTTTAAGATATTTCACTAAAATTAAAGGCAAGGAATATCTAATCTTTTCTGGAGTCCTTTAATATTTACTTCAAATGAAGAATAAAAATGAATAAACCAAATAAAAAGTGAGGACAAGTGAATCAAGGTTTCAATAAAACATTTTGGGTTTAATGAATGGCCAGCAAAATAAAAAAACATCAAAGAGTAAAGTTTTCATGGAATACACGTTATAATTCTAACTTTCTAAAAAAGCAGAAATGATGATTACACCTATTCTACAAAGATACAGAGTTCTAGAGACAGAAAATTAGATCCCACGAGCATATCATGAGTTAATGGAGCCTAATTGTTTCTTAATGGGAGGAAGGGTAGTCTGAGGAGTAGAAGGAGTAAAATTTCTTTTAATCATCAGATTAAATAGCTTGCACTTTTTAGTAAAGAATCAGATAATAAAAGTGCTATTTATATGATTAATGGGAAGAAACACTAATTTGATTTTAAATACCAAGATTACAAAAATTAAACTTGCTCAGAAGAAAGATCATTGTACTACTACATATAAGTAGGATGAATGAGAATTCTGAACATTCAAACTTGGGGTAATACATATATACTGTGGGTAAGAGTATGGCTTGCCACATATTTACACATATCTGTAGTATTATTCAGTTCACTAATTTAAGGTACAAGTCTATATGTTATTCAGTTTACTTCATTTAGAAAACAAAAATGACTAGTAAATGACTAAGTTCAATCTACCAAATTTCTTATTCTGATGATTTTTCTGTTACTTGCTTCTAGTATTTCATTTTAACCAGCTGAGCTAACTGGCCACTACTCCTGGCATTTTATTTTAAAAACTGCATAATCCTAAAAGAATATCTACTGTGAGCAGGTAAGAGCTTAGATTATTGAACACACACCACAGAACTGAGAGACTACATACGCCTCAAAATACAATAATTTTTTTTAAAAAACTAGCTATAATCTCCAAAGTATCATGTGATGGCATCTTGAGTACAATCCTACCAGGAGCCTTTTTCATGACTGACTTCTTACAAGGTTTGCAATATTTTAAAAAATATGTTTGGTCTTCTCTTGCATACATACGTATCAAACTGGAGTAGCTGTACAGTGTGACAAACGTAGAAGGGCATAGAGAAGCTGGGCCAGCTTCGACATGACACTAGGCACCCTCATTTTGGCCAAGCTCACTCACACTAAAATGTCTGAATTATCATCAGGATGGGTAATGGGTCTATAACACGATAATGATCTTTTACTTTCCATGGTCTTTGACTGCACATTATGGGTATAACGTATATTAAGGCATATGAAACAAAATCTAGGAATGCTAATTAGTGCTCTTTGTGGGAGCCAATTTTATAGCCATGTTGAGAATCACATGCATGCCTAGACATATTTATTTATCTGACACTGTCAAAAACCTTTGAGTCTAACCCAGCAGGAGACCACACTCACCACACCACAGGAGGTCTAACAATAGTTTAGCCAGAAACTAGTACACTCCCATCCAGGTCACATTAAAAGACTGTAAAGACGCATGTTTCTTCCTAATTCTATAGCTTTAACACACACACACACACACACACACACACAC